>MU883064.1:0-11700 GCA_036418205.1 Ostertagia ostertagi
CTGTCGCCAGAAGTGTCGTGCAGAACGGACAGACAGGATGGAAGCTGTTCGTTCCATGTGGAAGCGGGATTCTTGACCAGAATCTGCAAAATTTGGGAAAGTAAAGTAAACTCACACATTTTGAATTTCTTTGATAATACAATCTGCTAAGAAAAAAAAACAAGGGATTTCTGAATTCCACAGAGTGAGTTATTTTCGACTGTCAAGACTGGAAGATAGATAGAAAACTTCAAAAAAATTAGAAAGCAAAACTGCAGGGGACACAGCTTATCGCCACCACGAAACACGCACAGAACCTGCTATAAAGCAACGAGATCACTTGCAGCATAAATATGAAGTTCTACCTGACAGTATTGAGGCTAGCTACGTGCCCACAAGGATTAAATGCGTGATCGAGATTGCCAGAGTCCAAATGGAATGACGACTCCATTCCCATTGTCAACTGAAAACATCAACCCTAATAGACTGGCCAACTTATTGACCATTTTCATTTTCGGCATGCGCCGACATACGTAGCGAGGGTGGGGTCGCTCGACAGAAAGGCGCTTTGGTTTTTTTTTTCGTTGATGTCGCGGCGCGAAATATTTTCGGTGCAAGAACTCCAGATACACTCATGATCAGGAACGGTTTTGGAGTTCCCGCAGCGAAAAGTTCCGCGCTGCAAAAAGCGAAAAAGCTACTTTCTGTTTTAGCGGCCCCCATCACAACAGAGCGATCAGTAAGGAACGGACACCAACCTGAATAACTCGTTCGCTCTCAGCCAAACATATAGGACACTTGTAGGACTGCTGCCCAGTGGATGTAGCATGGTGACCCCACTCGTGCTTACCCTGCACGTGACCACAACGTAAATACACCTGAAAGATTCTCACTAATTTTGCGCTCAATAAATTTACCGAATCGATTCCTCCCTCATGCTACTGTCAAATGTCTACTGTAAAAAACTGAAAAGGAGGAAAACTCACATATGGTTGCCGGCTACCACCACCTTTCGAACTCTTCTTTTTTGGAATTATCAAAGTGTTGAGATTCACTGGGCATTGCGGTTTCCCTGCGTTCAATCTGTCCAAGGCCATTTCTAACTCTTGCGCAGTCGGTGATTTTCTCAAGCCATCAGCAGTCCTCCATAAGAGAGTGGCTCCACAAAGATCAATCAGAGAACCGTCCTGAAAAAAGGAAGATAAATAAGTAAGAGCCAGGAACGAGTTTTTCAAAATCTTAAATGTGATGAGTGAAGTGCATTGCGCAACGAATTACATGAGCTGGTTCGTGAAATGCGTTGCGCAATTTACCTCAAATTCGAAATTCACAAATTCCATATCTGAACAAACGTAGAAAACCAGGTGATTTTTGACAAGAGCAAGTGAACTTTTTCAAAGAATTACAACCGTTGCGAAAAGTACCTGCAACATGTTGGTCTCTTCGGGGACCAATGCACCTCTAGCGTTACTACTTCGTGTCTCGCGTAGAGTGTAAATATCACCATCCACAGAGACCTCACGCCAAACATACATTGGAGGCACATCTTCATCCGATAACTCCTAAAAAGACTCACTTGAAAAAAATATAACTGATAATGAAAGAACTTATAAATTGGAAAGCAAAGGAATGACAAAAAAGTGAAAGCAATGGGCAGTGAATGAGCAAAGAATGAAATCGGCGCGTAAGAGCTCTCAGAAATGGTGTAGGTGCAAGGTAAACTGAAAGAGAAAAAGAAATATTAAGAAAATAAGCCTTAGTACGACGGAGTGACACAGTGCGCAGAGGAGCGAGTTACGTGAAAGAGCACGCAGGGGCACAGAATCATGGTCGCTGGATAGCAGCCGATATGAGTGCCACTAAGGACCACTAACCGGGAACGTTGACGATGCCCTAGCGCCTGTCGTCACCACTTTACAGATGCATATAAAAACGCGCAATCGGAGCTCGAAAGGAGCTCTACCTTGTCACCACTCAAGACAGTATAAACGCGCAAGTAACGGCAAGCTTCGCCAAAGGGCTTATAATCTACCACTACCCCTGAAAAGGATACCGGGCTCCGGTTTGTGTACGTACGAAGGAATGCACGAATTTCTATTGTGCTTAAACGGCTCCCCCACTTTCTTCACGATTTGGGGCGCGGCCGCGGCAAACCCGGCCGAGTCGATAGTGCCCGCGAACTGTGTGGGTAAATTTGAAACGCATCACCACCACAGTTCGCGGGCACTATCGACTCGTCCGCGCGCGCCGCGGCCGCGCCCCAAATCGTGAAGAAAGTGGGGGAGCCGGGAACCATGGAATGGAGCTACGGTCTCTTACAATCCCCTCGATTCTTTGCAATAATGATCCTTATGACCGAAAATGAAAAATACAAAAAAAAACACACAGCGAGTAAAGGCTGAAAAAATGACTAACAATCTCCACTGATCATTTAATTACCTCCGTGTTCCTATTAGGATGTAAAATCAATATCCCGTTTGTAGTTAACCCGTCCATTTCTCCATTCTTTTTCATCCATTTCGTCGCCTTCTCCTGTAAAAATACTACCGCTAACACCAACAATAAATGAAACAATACAGTGCCTCACCCAGACACCAATCAGTAGGACAGGAAAATTTCAAGTAAGAAGAAATCGAGCTCACCCCGAGGAAAATATTCTTCACTGAGTCAAATCCCGCAGCGTAGAGAAACGCTTTGTCATAGTTCTCCCGATCAATGATTATTCTACATGCATATCGACTGATTGTTGATGATATCATCTTGTGTGGATCACTTCCTGCTCGTGCTCTGACCGGGCCAGAACCTCCTGAAATCGAGAAGCTTTTCCAAGTTCACTCCAACCACGCAACCGGTAATTGACTAGCTGGATAATGTTTGAGCTAGTGTATGACTGACTGTTCAAACCGAGAGTTCAAGAACACTTAAACGTTGAACTATCAACAGTCACACGATTTTTCAACAATTTTATTGTTTACCCATATACCGTGCACCAGTCGTTTAAAACGTCAGTGCTGGATGTGCATCTCAAACAGTGCCCATCGTGGTCCCATATTACCCGTCATGGTCTTCGTTCCCATATTAGGATGTTTTTGGCTTTCCGGAAAAGGAAGGTCCCACTTCACGAAGAGTCAAGATGCGGGCAGAAGGGAACCAGTGTGTGACTTTCCAGCTTTTGCATGTAGAACTTACGACAAGAATCACTTCGGTTGTTCCCTTCACATGTGCGAATAGCAAAAAGGAAAATGAAAAGAGAAACTTCTTAAAAACGGACAAAGAACAAAAAAAATAATCTTAAAACAGCAAATGACAGCACAAACCAATCTTAAGGGGGTGACTGGATTAGTAAATGACTGAAACGCTACGGTTCATCCCAAAGTGAATGTGTTACCTCCACTGCCTAATAACAGCCTCCATTGCTGAAAGCACTAATTCTGCGAGTGACTATACAATTCATTTTTACCTGAAGAAGAAGCGAGTTGTGAGCCGGACGCAAGCCATGTGTCTACAATCGTGAAGTCAATTTGTTCTTCAGAAGAGCGTCCAATCTGTAAAATATGCAAAATATGCAGAAGTTGTCCAAAATTTACGCAGATAAACTGACTACAAACCGAACCTGAAACATATCCTTGAATGGGTCTGCCACATATTCAACGAGAACCGTTTGGTTTTTGCTGTAGGAATACGAGACCACGTGACGAGTTTTGTCTTGAACTGCCTAAAATGCGCATTTGTATGGATAAACTACTGAGTATCATCTAACAACGAACTCAAAGTAGGAGCGAAAGGATGAAAAATAGGTTACAGCAGTATTTACCGGCGCATCTTTGGCAGCAACATTCACTTGCGATATGGAACCCTTCTTGATGCCGTTACCAGCCTTCCTCCGCATTAACGCCATTTTAGTGCGATGCCGTTTCAATGGCACAGTTGCCTTGCTATCTTGGCTGCCATTGTACCTAAATTCTGTCAGGTATGATTTTTCTTCAGTTTTTGCATGCAGTATGGTTCTAGAACACTTCATCACGCATCTCTGATTCCATATATTTCGTGCACGCTTTGACCTCACTTTAACAAAAGCGGTATGCCAACAATGTCTCAGCTATTACGACGCGATTATACGCAGAAGGGTACACGACCTCTTTTCCAACGTTTTTCTTATATCATTAAACCAACTATTCAGAAATTAAGAAAATTTACCGTTAATTAAGTGATTAATTTCAATTTTCCCAACAGAAATCGGCACTACTTCAACTTACAACCCCAAAATCTCAAAATTTTGAATTTCCTTGAAACTTCGTCCATAAGCGTTATTCGATGCCCTGATTACGAAAATAAAACTCGCTTTCGGCCCTGTATCCGTGACGGACCCCAAACAACCCCTGTATACAATTTTCACCAAATTCGGTGAAACTTGCATACAGGGGTTATTTGGGGTCCTGATCACGAATACAACATTCATTTTTCCCGCTAGCGCCAGTGGGCGCCTGTTTTCCGCTCGTCTGCGCCCTCTCACTGATCAGCTCGCGATCAGGACTAAGCCTTTGGGGAGGGGAGTGCTCCGAGGTGAATACAACTTACTTATCCTGTGATCTTATACGCTTAAACATGCCACATGGGGTGCAGAGTTTCACCGATCCGGAGCCTTTTCTCTTCGAGCTTAGTCCAGGATTGTGTTACAAGTATGGAGGAGGGGCGGAAAAATGCGAAAATGTGCGACGTTGTAACGTGAAATGCTAAAAACGACATATCCGTAATCAGGACCCAAATAACCCCTGTATACAACTTTACAGCGAATTTGGTGAAAATAGCCCTGGCGCCAAATGGCGCCAACGCCAGAAAATGAGTTTCATTTCGTAATCAGGGCATCGAATAACCCTATGGGCGAGTTTCGAGGAAGTTCAAAATTTTGAAATTTGGGGTTCTAATAGTTGAATAGTGCCAGATTTTTGCCATATTTTCACATCCCGAACGTCTCGCAAGAGCGCGAGATTTCAATTAGTTTCGTGGAACGTCGCAAATAATTTGAAGAACATGAAATCAATAAACGCGCCGCAATCTCGCTAGACTTTCTTGTGAGTACGCTCGCTTCAAACGTCTGAGAGGCGTGAAGCTATGACACAAAAAAATCCCCAAAAATTCCCAGTTTCGGAACAATGGAGTGCTTTACAAGTATATACATGTAAAAAGTAAGTCGAAGTATATATAATATCGGGCTTACCCTAGTAGAATGAGTTCGCCGTATCCCGTCATCGTCGTCAAAGTTCCCGTTCGATCAGAATTCCGGACTCCTCGTTGACATCAATGTGAGCATTCTCGATGTCTCGGGAGTCTATTGAGACACCGTCGTGCTCATCAACACTCATCTGAAATAAATGACATTTAAAGCGCAACATCAGTTGATTACGGAGAAGCCGACCAAAGAATAGTATGGAATCACGTACAGATCCACAAAAATCTTAGAAAGGAAGGCGACAGCAATCTACAGAGTACAACGGCTGATGATAGAAATTCTTTAAACCATCATCAAAAAGATCTGAAAAAAAACGGCAAGCAAAAAAATGATGCACCACAGAACAGCTAAACTCTTCGAAAAACGGGCTGGTTACTGGTAGATTGAATCAAAATCAATGCAACCACACAGAATTACGATGAATTTCCCGACCACAGCAACGCGACAAGATTCATTAGAAATAGAAAGCGTGATTGATTAATTCAATAGCTGTGTAAAACTGAATTATACGTAAAGGAACTATGACATGCTGATTTGCGGACAAGCATAATAAGGGTGTAATTTTCGCGAATTTCCGTTGACATGCCTTCATTTCACTATCACGGAGGTGTTCAGCGGTCTTGTTGAAGCAGTTTAGACAATGTTATTTGTTTAGCTATGTTCGTATGATGAAAAACAATAGGTTTGTTGTTGTAGAAGCAAAACATCTTTACGCGCAGCAATGTAGTAGCTTTCTGGACGGAATCGGCTGTTACTATCATAGCATCAATACAGCTTCATACTTCACAAAAGGCATTATCCCCATCATCGAAAACCAAGGAGCAAGGTGCTACATCACTTTGGTGCGCACGGGGGAACGGTCAACAGAATCGATGGCTCGTCGCGCCACCGCGTGCGGCCAATCGTGCGGCGAGGGGGCGGAGCCTTCAGGACGAGTGTTGTCTATATCGACTTCTGAGTAGGATGGCGATCTTCATACTCTCTCTTTGTGACTAGTAGGATGTTTTACAGCGTGAAACTTAAAGTGGGTAGACTTACTCCTCCAAACTATGATGACCGTGCCTTTCTAAAATACACTGTTCATCATTTTAACCACCTGTGATTCAATACTATTTGTTCTTTGGTAATTGCAGAGCTTAAGAACTGGAAATTCTTCTTTGACACGGTTTCCCTAACTTATATCTTGAATTATTCATATCAATATTTTAACTAACAGATGGTGGTTATTAATAAACGAAAGAGCTTCTTTTCAGTTACCAGACTTATGCTCTTCTAACCACTCCTTGAAAATGAGTAGCGAGTACTACCCACGTGCTTACGAGGCAACAGAGCTGACGCTCGCTACTAGTTTCCAGTAAGAGTTATGTGGATGCTATGAACAAAAACTGTTGCATCGAGTCATATATACCGCGGCTTATCGCAACCTTTCTGGGGCTCTAAACAACAAATTCAAACGAAATCTCAATTGGATTCTCCTCACTGGACATTTCTGTTGTTTGTCCGAGCAATGAAGATCTTGTGCGACCTAGTCCTAAAGACAAGAGCCTGAGGCGAAGCCGCCAGCACCATACGTGTAATTGGTTATATCTGGGGAAAACAATGGTTACAGAACCTGTCCCAAGGTACTTTGCCGTGATGACTGCAACACTATGTTGACTCGAAACAATTCTTTTATAGTATCAGAATAATTCAAGTTATTTGTCCAGGAAACACACCTAATCAGAGCAAAGATAGGATCACCTTACTGGTCGTCGTAGTAGTTCTTTATTTTGTTCGCTACCACACGGTTCTCATAGAGAAAATGTGTTTTGTAAAATAATGGCGCTGTTTAGAGACACTGTGAGTGAAACTTAGTAGTAGTGTAGACAAATTATATTCATGTTTTGATCACAAAGCCCAAAAAGCTACATGCTTATTATAGATTTAGATAAGGAACAACTACAATATTAAGATAGCTAATGAAAGTGACTGTATCCTTGCTCCGAAGTAGAACACGTAGGGTTCAACAATTAGAAATTCCGCTGAACAGTCATTCACAATCACAGTCATCGGAATGCTCAGAAAGTCCCACGCCATTAGTACATCCGATATCTGGCAATGGACACGCCCACCCGCCGCGCCGTCGTGGCCACGCCTACTGGCGCGGCGATCCCATCGATTCTGTTGACACGGAGCCGGGGGGGGGGGGAGGGCAGTCACTTGACATGCGTGAAAAGCTGGAATGTTCGAGTTTACAATGTCTCGCTCGAGAGAACCCAGGTGAGCAGACTGCCGCGCCGCCGCGTGGCCCCCCCCCAACTGAGTTCGGCTCGAGCGATCACGAGGCACATTGTAAACTCGAACATTCCAGCTTTTCACGCATGTCAAGTGACTGCCCTCACCCCCCACCCCCCTAGACTGCCTACACTCCCCCCTGGCCCACGGATTTCCGAACATGCCAGGCGAGCAGACTGCCGCGCCGCCGCGTGGCCCCCCCCCCAGCTAAGTTAGACCGGAATCAAGTCGGGAAGGGTTTGATACTACTGAGGATCTTTCTCTACTTAGCAAATAGCAGCGCGTATTCAAGCGCAAAGATTCTCACTTGAATTGACGCATAATATTGGCATATCTTTACCACTAGGGCGAATTTTTTTCGTTACTCCCATCGCCCTAGATCAAAGCGTTTTCGAAAGGTGTATTTAAATAGCAAAGAGGCCTGGATTCTATTCTCCAACAACTTTTCTGTTGTACATTTGACTACAGTGGTTGATTTTAATATACTTTATACTTGTTTTCTCAGCGTGTCTTACTGCGTAATGAATAAATAAAAATAATACACAATAACAACCACTTGCCTTCGCGTTCGCTCCCTGCGTGCATCAGTGCTAACAAAAACGACTGACATACATACTTTCTGTGGATAATGATCAAATAGTCACTATGTGTGTCACGAAATTTTAACGTAAATCAAAAAGATACCCTCGTAACGCTTCGAAGAATAAGTCCATTTTCGAAGTCCCGCTTATGGATACCTGGTCCTTTCCTTACTTTTTAGCTTTTTAACGGTCTATTTCTAGTGGTCTCGTATTTGCCACGTGACTGTAATTTCATATAGCAGGACTTAGTCTTGGGTATTAAGGAATTTATGCCAAAAACGTAATTTAGTAGACAAAAGGAGTTGAACTATAAGAGCAGTCGGCTATTCAACCAACTGGTAAGTGTATGGGTAACGGAAAACCTCCGCTCTCAATACTAATGATTCCGACGCAGTAAAACGTTGGAGAAACTGGTTGTGCGCTACTAGAGTAACTCAAACAGGAATTGACTTTTTGACACATCGTAATGTAGAGAATGAAACCAATACGCTAGGAATACAGTATGCCCTGAAAATGGACAGAACGACTATATAGGACAGAAATCTGGGAGGGTACAGTACGCAATTTCGACTGAAACTACGCCTACATTTTTCCAGTCTTTGTGCTGTGAAATATTCGAGATGCTCTTTTTGAAGGTTATTTCGGTGACTCTCTGAATCGTTTTGATCACCTCAGAAACGAAATCTCAATATTTTCATTCTTAAAGGTTTTGAGCATAAGGAAGCTAACGAACAAACGAAATAATGAGAAAATAAATAATGTATTCTGTAATTGTGAAGCTTTCAATAATGTAACGGCCATCACCCTGAATCAAGGGTTTTCTCCTCAAGAAAATCCTTCAAGACTTCGTCACTACTTTTTCTCACAAATGGTGTAGTGTTGTTGGGACTCTCTGTGATCCCTCACTCCAAACGATACAGTGCTTATTATTTTGTTTATTTGGTTGTTTACGATACTTCTCACAGACTATCATTTACAATTCAATTCGTGTTACGATTCGTGGAGCACTCCCAGAAAAAAAAAATCAAATGTAAAACAACTAGTAGTCCAACCAGAAAGCAGTCCAGTAAAAAAATCATTTCAAGGATTGCTCTACTGTTTGGGAACCACAAAAAGGAAGAGAATGGTGGCTCAGTGGGTAACTTGTCTGGTAATTGGCCAGACATCTGTCCAGTAGCGAAACGAGCGGCGGACTGACATCTGGCATGCGTTCATTGACCTCAGCCACCCATAAGGTCAAGAGCAGCTGTGATGGATCAATCAATTTTTGCGCCATGACTACCACATTTCTGGGTTCAGCCGAATGGATGGATGACTAGCAAGACGTGTGCACTTCCATGAAACTCTTCTTCTTCGATAGAGTAGCAAATACAATCACATCTCATCGATTTATAGCAAGCATTTGACTCAATTGATTATTAAATTTCATCAAGTATTCAAAAAATAGCGCTACTTTGGGTGAAAGTCAGGATGCGCTCAAATTCGCTGATGGCAGTACCGATTATCATTCTATGGACTGTACGACTAACAATAAAATTTGCTTCTATAAACACGAACCACAGTCCAATTTCTGCTTTCTTAGGGTCGGCTATTGATACTTACTTCGTAATACAGACTTGGAACCCTGGTTGAAAGTTGCGGACCTACTGCTGGTCTAAGAGTTGGATCCTAAACATTTGACGACTATCTTTCATGTGTAATAATATTATGTAATATTTCCTCCTTTCACGCTATTGTCTTTGTGTGTTTAATTGATCTTAATGCTCCTGTATTTCAAGCGAACAATAGCCGAATAAATAAAAGAAAGGAAGAAATCAACCACAGTTGCGTTCAAAAGTGTTCGCCGAAACGGTTTTTCGTGCTCTCTTTTTTTTGTCAGAAAAAAATCAACTGTGACTCTCGAAACTCTTCTTTGAATATCCTGATTCTTCAAAGTTGAGGATATAAAAACACTAAAAAACATAGTATATCAATCTTTGGAGGACGTTGCTCAAGCGAGAAAAAATAATGCACTGAAAATCGTTTCGGCGAACACTTTTGACCGCTACTGTATTTATGTCACTATAATTTATTATAATTCAAACGAACCGGTGATGTAAGGGATCCGGTCCTGAAGAACCGTTAAATCTCCCGATACGATTACCAGGGCTAAGCGGTGATAAAAACCCTAGTCAGGACTTAATCTTATACTTAAACTTCGGCCAAGCCTCATGTCAAGAATAACCAGTCTCAGGTTTGCTAAGAGCGAATTAGCGGTGGCATTTTATTTTACTTTTCTTGGAACAAAGTTTTAGACGAAAATGGTGTTGTACATATATAGCAGTGACCAGAAACAAGAATGTGAGGGAAAAATAGAGCAAAAGAGGTCCCTTAATCTTTTATGAATAATAAAGAAGGGAAGGGTAAAGAGAACTCAATTGTACGACTTACGATTGTAGTGGTTATGGTAGACTCATAATGAAGTACTAATGGAGAACGAAGCTGAATAAAAACGGAATACGAAAACCGATTCACGCGAATAGTGGTAATAATCCAGTGATAAAAATAGTCCATTCGTTTTTACAACTCATTTTATACGGCCGTCTTCAGCGTTCATTGTCTGAAAAAGTGTCGTTCCAGGTGGAAGCACCATGCATCTGTTCAACTTCCCAAATGTATTCGATTGGGTCATGGGGTGACAGACGTTTTTGGTTCTTGAGGAGCTTTGTTACATTCAAATGCTGTGGCAAAAGGTTGAAAAGAATAAAGAAAAATTATCCGAATAAAATGTCGAAATCCCCAAACAGCTGTTAAACATCCACCTGCATGAGACTAGACAGGGCAACTTTTTGAGAGCTTGAAAATACTGGTGGGAAGGATAAAAGAGCTCGACGTTTAGGAATCTTGTGCTTTTTCTCATCCAGTAATTCACTCACGCCGACGAGCACTTGACACAGATTTAGGGGTCGGCCCCGGTTAATGCGCCGAAACGAGTCGTCGGGTTCCCCATTCCTAGTGTTGCATGGGAACGTTCAGAAGACCGCAAGCCGGCGGAATGAAAACGACGAGTTCACAGCTGGTGGTGGCGACGGCTGATGTGAGGAGGAAAATCCAGCGCACTCATAACAAACGGGCATATCAAGAACAACATCTCCGGCTTTCGCGACGTCTTGAGAAAGTGCACACGTCAGCTGGGAAAGACTTTAAAGGATTAGTCAGCCAATGCATAACTGAAAAATGAATTCCGAGCGAAGGGAGGAAGTCGTTATATTAAAAAGTTTGCCGCAAAATGGAGATTCGTAGAAATCGTCATATCAACACAGCTGTATCAACACATTTCCTAGTTTCACCTTGTTGGGCTGATCCTGAGACAAAATTCGTCTCCGCGACGAGATCAAGGAGACCGCAGCGCGACCGCGCGCGGATTGAACACGATTGAAGACAGAGTCCATCTACGCGTCAACGCGGCGTATCACATTTCATTCACTATAATTTCCATTTTTCATGTTTTTGGTGAGGCAATTTCCGTCAAAGTCGAATGAAAATCTTGCGCGTTTCGTTTGAGGTGTGCAAATTGCAGTACTGTATGAGGATTGAAAACCGAACCCAGTTCTCATAATAAATGACATGCAATTGCGAGGAAGACGTCGGTGCTGA
>MU883065.1:0-10941 GCA_036418205.1 Ostertagia ostertagi
AAATGGATAAGGACCTGATTGAGTGGGTTGTACTCGGTCTTACAAACAGTCCAGTTCTCGGAAATGGTGAGCGCGAAGAAACACTGAAATAAAAAGAAATCAAGCTAATTTGCAAAGAATCACAAGAGATCAGCACTAGCCCATGAGTATGATTCCTGTAGGACGAGATGGTGTATGGCAAACGACACCAGGCACACGGCCAGAGGGCCAAATGCTGTGTCTATTTCGACCTAGGCCAGAAGCCCTACATGGTATAAATCTTAGGAGGAAAGAAACCTCCATAACTTGTATCTCGGCTCCAGGCTAGATCACATTCAGAGGCCATCACGATCATGAATGTAGGTGAAATGCGGGTGCATTCCCAAAGGGGTTGCTGCAAGCCAGTTTCTTGCCTTTTGTAGCAATCCTTTAGGCGAAATATTACAAAATAGAACGTATGACTCAGAGCGCACAGTGCAGATTTGGCGCTAACCCAAGCTAATGAACTCTCTAGGCCCGCGACTACTCAACTGGGAACTTCTCTCAGAGCGTGGAAAACTTGTCAATTATCCCTAAACTTCCCACTGTACTTAATCGATCATCTGACTGCGAATGAAAAGAGAACAATCGATGTAAAAGCCAGTGTTTCGACCTCATTTTCGGGTCCGAACTCAAATAGCCCACTCTGGAGGAATGGAGCACATCGCCTTCGAATTCTGGAGAAAGTTGTGGGTGCTACTTTGGGCGAAACACAATCCGCGATATAATCGTCGGACCACGTGCACGGTAAGCGGCGCCATTTTCCACCATAGCACTGATAGAATAACTGAAAGCACTCACGAATAATTGAAAAAGAGCGATGGCGATGAATGCGCCGATTGAGACGCCGTAATGGAAACCGTCTTTGCCGACTCGACGATCCTGTTTCTCTTGACAACTTGGATGGTAGTAAGTTCGTTCGGGTATCAGGATTGACACAAGTCGAAAGTACAGATACTCTCCGAAACCGATAAGGTACTGAAAAACGACATATAGAACAAAAGTACAGGAATAGGCTAAAAATATAGGATTTTCACGATATACGCTTGAAGGACACTCTCTGCAGTCGCACCAGGAGGCAGGCTCACGTGGAAGTGGATTTGGTAATTAACTTGACAGTAAAGAAAGCATGAAGAGGAGCCGTAGATGAGGAGCGATTCAGACGTTTGTCACTGGCATTGTAAGAGATTGGTATGGAAAAAGTGGGTGGTTGGACGAGTTCATCGAACCGCTGGCTCAATACCAACAGCCGATGCAGATACCACGACCAAGGGCATGCAAGTGATTCCTGTTAGATTCCCGATACAAATAATGGATAAGGATGTGGTAACCACTCTGATATATAGAAAACGCAGACATTATGAAGGCAACTTGGCACAGGCAAGATACATCCTTGGGATACATCCCCTTAAGCCTAGGAAGGGGCCGGAATTTCGGGAAAAATGACACGTGACTTCGCATTCCGGAATCCCCCTCCCCCCCTAAGGCTTTGTCCCGTTTTCAGTGTGAACGATCTCAAAAAGGATTTCCTACGTAATTCGACATATAGCACACTACAATAGGAAACTTCCCCGGCACGCGCCCAAAAATTTGCCTAGCGAAATTGTGCACATAAGTGGATGATTCCTGATAGCTGCATGAGACAGTCTAAGCCGGATCCGGTCGTTCACCAGGAACACACGATGACGTTGTGATCATAGGCCTTAATAAGTGTATTACTTACGGGGGAAAATAAAAAATTTTTTGGGGGGGGGGACGGCCTTCCAAACAACGCAAAGTAAGCTCCGTCAGTTAGCCAGCCAACTATTGTGCCCCATGTTTTCCGTAAACCGGGGCGGGTTCATACAATGCGACAAGGAAGGTTGTAACGTTCGTACTGTGCCACTTTCAATCCCTGAAAGTCCTCACTCCGCTGATTACCCTCTCGACCAGCTTACATTAATATGCGAAGACGTCCGAATGCATCGCGGAGTATGCCTTCTAGAAGACCACAGCAGACGATGACAAGCGTGTAAGCAATAGTGTAGTAGTGAGTGTGCAGGGTTTGTTCGATCGTTCTGCTACACTTCGTTTCGCTCTCATGGGTGGATCGGAGGCCACCGAAACGGGAGACGTCGCTCGTTGTTCGGACTGCTGACGCCGGCGCGGCCTCTTTCACACGAGCACGAAGTGTTCTGGGAGGGGCGACTGGCTGAAAATCTACTTTTCCTCCTTAGTTACCAGCTCTCTCGCCAAACAATCGACTGCTGACGCCGGCACGGCCTCTTTCACACGAGCACGAAGTGTTCTGGGAGGGGCGACTGGCTGAAAATCCGCTTTAGGTCTCTATCACAACGTCTGCAAATCAGACCTGACCCACCTTCTCATCGGCCGAAGCCGGCGACAACGGATCTTCGGTGATCCGTTCGAGGCCCTGTTTTGCTCGATGCACTAGTGGCTCCAGATTCTTGCCGACGTCAATTCGTAGTTCCTTCAACGATCTTCTCGGGAACTGAGCACGACGTGCTACAGAGGCAGGGAAACTGAAACGCTCGTGGTTACACAAAAGAAGGTGCACTAGTTTTCAAAAGTGCAAAGTGAAAGGTTTTGGAAGTCAAAGGCTTTCATTGTGCAAGCTAACACAGAAATGTCAACATTGCCTAGCACAGCAAAGCGCTTCTAAGTGAATAGCTAGTAACCTGTTGGCATGGCAATCACTACTGCTAGCTTTTTTTGTTTGAAAAATGAAACGAATCAAATGCATGAAACAAATCGGAGACGTCCTGCTACTGCGGTTCTCCGCCTATGAATTCATGAAAGAGCTTCGATTAGAATCTGAGCTCAAGGAATTATATGAGGTACAGATCGACGGCTGCACCAACATGTGGGTTACCGAATTCATAAAGGAAGTGGTTAAATGGTAAACATCCGTTAATCAAAGTCTTTATGGATGCGCCACGCATTCTACTTCCATTTAGAATGATAGCCGCTCTTTGCTGCGATTTGGAGTTTGTAATGATGAGCTGCGAAAACTGGCCGATGCACAGGTCAGTGCTTTTGCCCCACTGGACGAGGTTATCCTCGTCCGGGAGGGCAAAAGGGCAAAAGCAATTACCGTATCAATTATCGTATAGTATTTATAATATCATTATTGTCGCATTTATTGTATCAGAGCGATGGATGCTTGCTTGTGCTATGTGGAATTCGAGCAAAACTTGGCCTCTACAACACCTCCGCAGCCTGAGAGAGGGAGGAGGTGGTATATCGCACTTTTTGTCCTTCATCCGTAGCCAGGTGGCAAATATTATACATAGAGAGGCACTCAAAAATCTGGAAAAGGCAACCGACCTTCCCGGGCAACTCCTGGTTGAGTTCTGTCGTTCAGCTTCCCGTTCCTGATCACAGTCACAGTTCTCCAGGTCCGGTAGCATTTGAAGTCTGGAAATATCAAAAAATGAGTAGTTTTCCATATTTGCAGTTTGAACGGACGATCGCTGTATCTGTTCGGGTTCAGACGAAAAGTGCAAGCAAAGCATGCCTATTGCGCTCTTACAGCATTGAAACAAGCCTTTCACTTACCTGTTCAATATACGGCTAGCGCAGTGGCCCTAGCAGCTCCAATAACTTTGCAGGTATACAATATTATAAGTGCACACCTATTGTCGCCCAAAAATATAAAAAAAAAATCTAACATCGTAGAAGTTGAATAGTTCGGCTCAAGAGGATCCGTAATATTCACACAAAAACGAAACAACGAGAGGAAGTGTAAGTAGTTAATTAATTCAATAGGAATTTATTGGAATACGAGAGTACTAGGGTATTTTCCATGTAGGAGACTCTAGAGAGAGTAATACTTCTTAGATAACAGAGGTTGCCTCAGTAACAGAGCAATATTTGGTTGGATTCAGAGTTGCCCGAAAAAGCCAGGATTGTTGAACTTTCGGAAAATGAAAAAGAACTACCAAAATAAGCAGACAGCATAAAGAATGAATAAACAAAAAAAAAATTATATGAATAAAATTGTCGATAGCTCAATAAATATAGCAGCTCAATTTAAGATGTAACCAATTTTGCACAAATATAATAGAATTCCCAACTATAAGAGTATGGATGGGTGGGAAATGTGTGCACTGGACAGCAGCAACCAGAAAAAAATTACTAAAAAAGCATAAATAATCGGATCAACTGTAAGTACATATGCACCAACGATATGAGTAAACACCATGCGGTTTTACCATAATTCATAGTTTATTTTTCAGTTTATAATAGGCTTTCTTATCTTTGGTTAATTAACCCTTTGACGACCGTGTGGCGCCGGTGGGCCACACTTTCGCTCGGTGGCGACACGTTTTTAGGGGTTTATTTTGGCATTTTTTATGTTTCAAAACTACACAAATACATCATCGAATTCGCGGAATAATGCGCTAATTACTAATAGTGAAATTGTTGGAGAGTTAATGATTATTGATGAAAAAATTTAGAAAGAAGTGAAGTGACGCATTCATAACGGCGGTCGTCAAAGGGTTAATGTGATTCAGTATGATCTATGCTATCGGGAAATCTATTGGATTTCTCTCGGCTCGGCTTTTATAATTTTGAATAACAATATATTCTCCTGAAGCTTTGTGTGATTTCTATGCTTAATTTAACAGGGCGGGGGGGGGGGGGGGTTTTTGTTGCGTGAGTTTATGTAGTTTTCTAGTGTTGTTATCTACCGCAGTTGTTTTGTTGGTGTAACACTGTGCAAAATAAGTGAATAAATAAACATCAAAATAGACTTCACTTGTGTTGAATTCGAAAAAGGGGTGAAAAGAAATATCTGGCACAAAATTACAAATGTGAGAGAAACAGTATAAAGTCCGAAAGATGATCGGCGTGAATAAATATTTGACTGAATGGCTAATACGTGATATTGAGAGACAATCGACGCGTGCGCCTGACGAGCACGCGCCTGGAGTTGTACCTTCGAAAAAGGCTGTCTGTCATTCCGCAGTACGGGGATCCTCATAAGAGGCGGCGTGAGATTGAGTCAGAGAGCACCCCACATTTTCTGAAAAACGAAAGATTCAGAGTTACTGGCCGGCGGTACGATGTGCGCAACACGGAGCGCGCATCTCACCTCACCATCACAGGCTCAGGCAAATTATTTTCTGAGTGAGTCATACATCAATGAAAGAAAAGGTTGAGAACAGCGAGGAGCGCGAGCACCGGCACTGCGATTGAGCGCCGGAACCTCGCATGGAGAATACTCAGTGCAGCATAAGTGAAATTTATGGGCCACACCAAACATGGCGTTTTAAAGGAGGATTGCACGGAAAGAACGAAGGTCGAAGAAGGGAGAAATCGCCTAGTGGGGAGAGCGGTGAATCTCTTGAGGGTGCGGACAGACACGCAATCGGCATCGAAAGATTTGACCTCTGAGATCTAGCATGGCTCAAAGTTGGCGAGTTCGGCGATCTCCGCCCACCGATCGTCTGATCACTCGCCGTAGTACAATAGTGGCGAGTGATTAGATAGCTGAGAGAGCGTAGTGTTGAAGAGGGCAAAGCGATGAGAGTCCCATCAATGCTCAAATCAACGGACAAGGAAGGGGTCCCATTTCTCCGGTTCTGGGCCGTTTTTCGTGGTTTCGCTTTCTTTCTGGTACTACTCACCATCTCTACCTCAATTTGGAATGGGTTGCTTTTCCATCGTAAATTCGTCCTTTAAATAGGGTGCTTCCTTGAAAAGGTACCAAATATATGTATGTACATGCAAAATAAGCATTACGAGGACAAGGGATAGAGTGTTGAGTGGCTGCATAACTGCTGTTAGATTACTAAAAATAGGATATAGAATTTGTCTCCGACCAACACTTTCTGGGATGAGCCGCGCACTTTACCTTTATTCAGAGTTGTTCAAATGCAATTTGGCTTGCACGATGGCCTGACTTCGGAGAAAAACCGCTCTAATCTCAGAATTCTTATGTTCTGTAGACATGCTTTGCTTTGGGGAAATTCTATACGAGTTATAGGAGATTTGGGTCAGTGCGGGAGCGCGAGGGCTTGGGTAGCAAGGAGTCAGAAAAGGTTTAGTTCATTGCAAGACCGCCTTTGTTCTTATATTACACGCTTCTAGTAACCACCACGACAACAGGAAGTGGTAGAAGGCTTAGTTACATGGGTAGGCCAGGGTTCTATACAGGGAAAAAATGGGGGAATGACGAATTTCTGAGCTAAAAAAGGGGAGGGCAGGCCCAAGCGTTTCCCCAATTATACGGGTGATTCCCAGCGTCATAAATATTCACTAATGAAGCTAAAACGACGGGTGAGTCGTCACGAGTTAACTTTAGGTCTCGCCTCTTTACCTCTGACTCAAAACTGGTTTCTGTGACTCCAGCTGGAGATTGAAGCTTTTCTTAAGCCTCCTCTTATCTCGCTCTCCCGATCCTTAGAAGTGTTGAGGCTTTTCTCCTTATAGTTTTCTTGTTGTGTTCATGATATCCCACAGATTCGCTCTTGCGCCGCCCGCAGCGTCTCCAAATATGGTACCCGACAGGAGGCCCGTGATTGAAGAAGAAGCGATCACACTATCAAATTGATTTCTATCGCAGATACGTACGCTGGTTGCACCTGCCCTCGCCCAGTAATGCCATCTCTAAAAAACATGCGAACGCGATAGAACCACTCCATTTTGTGGACCACAAACTTGGTGTGTCGGTTTGTCGGTATTAGCATACATAGGGAAGGAAGCTCCTGATGGCCATCGGAGGACATAAACAGTGAAAATAAAAAGCAGCTACCTTCAATGTAGAGTACAGAGACTGGAAAGCCTCCAGGAGAGTACAAAATTTGTGTTTTGTCCACGAAACTGCACGGAAACTTGTTCCTGAGAGGTTTATGATGGAATTACCAGCACCAACAATACAGTTCCGGTTTTACAAAATCGCTTTGGATTGCTACATGCAGACCTTATCGTATAGTTCGATTGCAGTTTCTCAACATATGGAAGTTTGCTGCCCAGGAAATTTGCTCGTGAGGGAAATAGTAGATTGAAAAGGCAGCTCATGAGTGTTGAAAGCGAGCAGTACTGAGCAATATTGAGCTAGGAAAGTGCTGCAAGTCGTCTAGAAATAGATATGAGAAAGTGAACCTCGCAAACTTTTGAAATAGAATAAAATCGAAGAATTTTGAAGGTGTAGGATCCTTGAGGCCCAAAACCCGGCGGATGCTATTTCGTCATAGAGCACACAACTTGAAATCCACGGCCGCAACAATTGTTTCCATCAGTGCTAACTAAGTGCCGACTAACGACAATAACTCGGTAATTAGCCGAAATTACCGTAATCAATTCAACAAAGTGCTAGCAATAGAAATTGACGAACGAAAATAAAGCACTCTAATCGTTAGGCTAGTCTGAGTTTTAATTGTTTTAACCGGCGCTCATGATCCTTGGGGGGGGGATGGGAAAGGAACATGAAACCGTAGGTGACCTAGGACTTACCATGAGGCCCAAGGGAGAAGCGAGACCACGTTAAGGATGAATCAAATGTGCCTACATACTTCAAAGTCCCTTCTATAATTCGTCCTAAGGCCTTGTTGCCGAGTGCTGCAAACGGCCCACTCACTTGAACTCACTTGAATGATCCCCCCACCCCCCACCCCACCAACCCCCCTTTCAACGACATGACTCTGTCCTTGGGGATGAGTGAACGGGCCAAGTTGAAGGCCTTTTCACCTCCAACTTTGGCCCGTCTCTTCATTCCAGCTGTGATGCAATTGAATAGTGGTTTACCCCCCCCCCACCCCCCCCCCCCCCCCCCCCCCCCCCCCCCCCCCTGTACCCCTTCAGTAATAATAATAATGTAATAATAATAATAATAATAATAATAATAATAATAATAATAATAATAATAATAATAATAATAATAATAATAATAATAATAATAATAATAATAATAATAATAATAATAATAATAATAATAATAATAATAATAATAATAATAATAATAATAATAATAATAATAATAATAATAATAATAATAATAATAATAATAATAATAATAATAATAATAATAATAATAATAATAATAATAATAATAATAATAATAATAATAATAATATAATAATAATAATAATAATAATAATAATAATAATAATAATAAAATAATAATAATAATAATAAAATAATAATAATAATAATAATAATAATAATAATAATAATAATAATAATAATAATAATAATAATAATAATAAAATAATAATAATAATAATGTAATACGAATAATTCGAATACAGATTAGCCAAATGTGTGACCCCCCCAAATGCTAGCTATCAGCAGCGATTTCATGCACATCTTCTGCTCTGAGTTCAAGCTCAGTGTCGGGTCGGGTGAACGAGCTGCGCTAGCTTACCACTGGTGAAACCCTTGGCAAATCCTATTCCAGTTGCGCCAAATGAAGGCGCATAGCCCGAATGCAAAGAGCTACATGGCCCCGCTTGTCACACTGAGCCACAAGTTCGGCTTGAAAACACCTGGCGCTGAAGCTTCCACTAGCTAGAGGCCAATTAAGTGCAAAATTCAAGGGGATTTTGGAAAACACAGCGAACGACGTGTTCAAGAAGGTGCCATGGCGTCATCGAAGAGCTACGGGCCATCACTGGAAATCGAAGAGCAAACATTCTCCTTGTTCGATGCCCCTAAAGCGACAAACACTACCGGCGATACGATTCGATGCGTCGTTTACTCGTATACGGACCTACACCACCGTACCTAATCGAACTGTCTGTGATAGACTTGTGACGAAGCAACGAATGCCTTAAAGGAGGAATTCACGATTAGAATGAAGGTCGAAGAAAGGGAAACTGACCTAGTTGAGGGACCCACGGACCTCCTGAGGGTGCGAACTGACGCGCAATTTCGCATGGAAAAATTTGACCTCGGCGACCTATCATGCCTCAAAGCTGGCGGGTCCGGCGATCTCCGCCCACCGATCATCTGATCACTCGCCGTAGTTCAATACGTGGCGAGTGATTAGATAGCTGAGAGAGCGTAGTGTTGAAGAGGGCACAGCGATGAGAGTCGCATCAATGCTCGAATCAACGGGCAAGGAAGGGGTACCATTTCTCGGGTTCTGGGCCGTTTCTCATGGTTCTTCCTTCTTTCGTGTACCACTCACCATCCCTAGGTTAATTTGAAATGGGTTGCTTTTTCATCGTGAATTCGTCCTTTAAGGGAAAAGCGATTAAGTCAAACACCTGAGCCTTAATATAATTCTCAGTATTCTACTTTCACTGGGCATCTTTTCTCTTTTATTCTGCTGGGTATCTTCTGCAGCAACTCTGGACTAGTCATCGAGAGTAGTATTAGCCTGGTTCGGCTCCCAATTTTAGAAAGAGTCCCTTTTCTCTGGGAGCGAATGTCTTGCTTGGCATTCCTAAGAAACTCCCAGGAAACTTTGGAGAAAAGGTAAAAACTGTTCAAAATACGCCAAATTCCTTAAAAAAATCCGAGATGTTCAGAAAAAATCAAAGCTAAAGAGAGGAAGTTGAGCTGAGCTGGCGAAACAGACTATTGTGACGAACACACTCCGTCACATTTCCATACGGCGTACATTAAATTCTACTCACCGAATATATTCCCGTCGCATTGTCATCGGGGATTGTAGTGTGTAGTGGTGTCGATCGATCCCACGACCAACAGTTGTATTGTGTTGTCTACTTGGACGTTTATCTGTTTGTACAGCGCTTCGTCAACGCCATGAATTGCTCTGTACTATTGGCACCCCTTATCGTCATAATTTCAACAGCGGTTATGAGGGTGGTGTGCCATAAATGGAGCAGTGTTTGCCCATTATTGGAGACACCAGTTTTTCCTTCTGTTTGGAAGGAAACTGAGAAGGAAACGCTGCAGGGAGAAGCGTCGGGCTTGGATAAAATGACCGCATTCCTCCAGATTGTCTTCAGTCCTCCCAAAAGGAATGCTCATGTTGAGCCTAAGGGAGTAGAAGTTCCTAAGTGAGCATTCTTCCAACATAGTGCTTAGCTAGTTCGAATTCGAACCGCTTCACGACTTTCGATGTTGTTCAATGCATGGTGCAACCCTATAACACCAGGTGTACTTCATTCCTCCTAGATTATGTAGTTGGGGAATTATCAATAGTTCTAGGAAAGTTCTTTTCTGGAAATCAGAACACTAAATTGTTCGTCGGTGACCAGTCCAAGCGTTCAACGTCTCTTCCCAATTTCACCCCGGACCGCCCACCGTCCAAGTCAACCAATTCTTCCAGGGTGTCCCCCAAGAGGCCCGTCGCGCGGCGAAGGAAGAGACGCAGACGCGGCAAAGGACGAGTCGCAGCGCATACTGTAGCGGTTAGGCGTCAGGTTAAATAGAGTGTACCATA
The DNA here is from genome assembly GCA_036418205.1 of Ostertagia ostertagi. Lineage (NCBI taxonomy): Eukaryota > Metazoa > Nematoda > Chromadorea > Rhabditida > Trichostrongylidae > Ostertagia > Ostertagia ostertagi. Next base: position 10,379 of record MU883065.1, read on the forward strand.
CTACGTCTCATATCGCACAGCACGCGCTGCTCTTCCTTCGCCGCGCGACGGGCCTCTTGGGGACACCCAATTCTTCTATTCATCCTTATCGGCGTTTGGTACAGTACTCGTCTGGGATTATAAAAACGCCGACTAGCACCGTTGTCCCAAGCCATTCTTTAGCCTGAATCGTACGAATGTCACAACGATTCTTCATGGAAGTGAAATGCGTGGCGCATCCTAAAAAGGAATGACCAACGCCGTGCGTTTTATGCATCGAAGAGGCCGAATGGCGGCAGAATTTCCATCCTTCTTGATTTCATTCTTGTAATTCTGACATGCCATTGGAATTATCTCTTTATCACCAGTGTTGGAAACGTTGGAGACACATTGCGCTACTAGCTGACTACAGAATATCCTTGACGAGCAAGGCAGACTGATCTACTAGGGCAAGCGTGCCCTTTCCGTGGCACTAATAAGGCTCACGATAAGGGTTCTAAAAGCTTACATTGCTCACGCAACTCCACCCCTCTCCATCTCTTGCCTCAAATTGAAATCCCTGATTACTCTCTGCATCTCGCTAG
>MU883066.1:0-26654 GCA_036418205.1 Ostertagia ostertagi
AAATTACGTCTAGACCCGATGTGGGCTCTCAACGTGGAAAAACTCGGTTTTTTTTTCTGGATTTTGGTCTTTGGGATCGGACAGTTGTGTTATTTTCTTTACATATCAGACAAGAAAAGCGATGAAACGTTAGTGGGCAGGAAAAGCAAGAAGCACCATAAAAAACTCCCATGAGGTCGGCCGTGGTATAACGGAGAGAGAGCGCGGCGAGGAGAGGAAAACGCGAGAGAGCACGTCGTACGCGGAAGGGCGCAGACGCCACGTGTGTCGCGATTGAAAAGGATGGCAGCGGTCGCAGCGGTCACGCAAAGACAGGAGTTTCGAACACATTAAAGCCACGACAGTCACGTCAGTCACGCACTGTCCCAGGGCTAAATTAATGTTACCGCAGAAAAGCGTTCCTTCGGACAACATTTGATTTCGAGCTCTTTCGATAACGCATCGGAGTTATGAAATGCTGTGAGGTCATAAAAAAAACGAAAAGAACAATCTGAGTGCTCCTTTCCGAGTTTCCTTGACTGGTTTGCCTTGGGTCGGGGTGCCGCTAGGGTATGAACCGCTCTTTCCTTAACCCTCTTTCAGGACTGCCTACTCTGCTCTTTTCTGTGCTCCATTGTCTACTCTTTATTCCACCGCTTTGTGAATTCCCCAATCTTTGGCTCATCATGCTGATTCTTGCGTCGTTTAAAGGACGCGCCCAGGCTCCCCCACTTTCTTTGGTCTACGGACGACTTGAACTCGGTACCTTTAAACCGCGTCGAATTGATGCCTTCGCCTGCGCTCTCTCGCCTGAACAGCGGCTTATGGTTACTGTGATCTGATGCATTCAAATTTTGCCACAATATGATTGACACACCCACTCCAGAGCCCCTCCTCCCTCCAAGGCTTAGTCCTAGGGCTCACACCTTACTGCTTGAGATTTGGAGCCGAGCCAGGCACCGTTCTCTGTCTGTGCTCTAGCCTTTCGCGGCAGAGAACACAGGGGCGAGTTCAAGTAATCGCTTTCTTTACGATTTGGGGCGCGGCCGCGGCGAGCGCGGACGAGTCGATAGTGCCCGCGAACTGTGGTGGTGGAGCGTTTTCAAATTTACCCGCACAGTTCGCGGGCACTATCGACTCGTCCGCGCTCGCCGCGGCCGCGCCCCAAATCGTGAAGAAAGTGGGGGAGCCGCGCGCCAACCTGGGGTGAATATCGCTTGAGGATTCCTCAACGGCACGTCGAGGATTCTCTGCCCGATCAGACACGATCTCTCGCGCGGACATTCACACTCGCCATGCCGTGCCGTCTGTGCTCTCCGCGCGGATGTTCACTCTCGGCACTACTCTCGCATGGTAGAGAGCTATGGTCGAGGAATCGCGCCGTTATTCACCGTGGCGCCAACGCTCACTGCAGCGCGCACCAATGCCAACGCGGATTACGGTAAAAGTCAGTTTTGATTCTTGTGATGATTATAGGCATGCGGGATTGCCCTAGTGCAATAGTCTAATAAAAAAAGTGATGCGAAACGGACATGACGAGTAAACATAAATATGTTAGAGGACAGAACACGAGCGCTATAGTACATAAGAGATATCATGAGAACGAGAGGAGTCTAATCCGATGAGGGGGAAGGGGCATGTGGTGCGAAGGATGCTGCCCTCAGCTCCCAGACGGTACGTAACATTTGAGCGACGCGCTCGCGAACGCGCCGAGTTGATAGGTGCCCGCGAACTCGGCACATTACTGTTCGCGATCGGAGATACACCGAGATTGCTCGCCTCTTTGAAAAAATTTCCCGCGCGCGCACGTTCAAATATACGTGGCACTGGAGCGAGCTTACAACTAGCTAGAGTGATTGGAGACACACCATTCCGTGCCTTTCGTCCATATTTTGAGTTTGATCTCCGTACTAGTTACCACCGCAGGCAAGAGTAGGTTTCTCACAGAAAGAGCAGGAATGATGAGATAGTGGGATGCGGTCGTTTGCAGCGAGTAATGTAGGAAGCGTCTTCGGATAGTAAGGTAATGATTTGGAAGTATGGGAGTTTAGACACCACCACAAATGTACCACTTTTTGATCCCACAAGAATCGATCTTCGTTTTTCCTAACTCTTGTAGCATTGAATTAGTATCCTACAAAACGTTTTTCAAGAAAATTATAAAATGTCAGTATGTTGACGCTAATCCTCGTTAAATCCACACTGGAGGCAACAAGAGCAATTTATCAAGGATTTTTTCGCTGCGACTGCTCGGATTTTGTGCTTCCATTCAGTAAGTCGTGTGAGTAAAGCCCATCACCTTTTCAAATATCTACAGCGGTGTTTTCAAAGGCTGTTCGCCAGTCAGTGACCTCAGCAAAAGTAATGATACATATATTACACGAACAAGCGAGGAGTCATAGGAGCAGTTGTGATGAACTTACCAACATAATTTTCTGACGAAAATTGCATTAGGGGAAATAAGTGGATGCTAATTGATTACCAAAGCATTGATTGGTGGCTACTAGTTAGTGTCTACAAGTGAAAATCAGAAAGTTGCCTTAAATTTTCACCGGACGAAGATCTGCCTATATTATGTGTTTCAGTATGTGCTAAGAAATAGAGACGCAATATGTTGAGTGCGCAAATCGTGTTGAATACAGTGATCTGGCAGTAGAGAGTACAGTCACCCTTGAAGGCAGAGCAATACCACCAGTTCGCCTAGAACATAAGAGATGTACTCATCCCATCCTTAGTGGGGCTTGGTGGGTGGGAACGGCAGCACGCGACACACTCCGTTAGGGTTATGGAAACGCTCAGTTTTAAGACCGAGTCTCAGAGGAGAAGAGTGGCCCCGAAAAGCAGTGAGCAACTTTTTTCTTCAAAATTCGTCTCCCTCCGTAGCTCAGTCTCGGAAGCCCTTCTACAGACTGCACCCTCCTCCCGTCCTCCTTCACTCTGCAATTACAAAAAGACAATTACCTAACGAAGAATACAAACACTGACTCTCAAGAGATATCTATTTGGGAAGTTAATCTTTCATTGTGAACCCTCTACCTCTACAAGTCGCATTCCTTCAGGATTGCCGTAGTGACTTTAACACCAGCACAGCTGGGAGAAAGCTCGCCCCAGTGCGACTTTTGTTCAAACGAGCGCGCGCGGGAAGTTTTTCAAAGAGGCGAGCATCTCGGCGTAACCTCCGATCACTGTTCGCGGGAACCTTGAGAGCGTTTTCAACGGTTCGCGGGCAAAATCGACTTGGCCACATTCGCCGCGGTCGCGCCCAAATGGTTACGTATTGCCTGGGAGCCGCTGCCCCAGAAATTTTAATTCTTGCAGTTGAGATAGGGTTTATTACGAATAGTGGTGATTTCGTTCTCCGTCGACCATTAGTTTGATTTTAGCGTCCCACCTTTGAAGCTTCATCTCTCAAGGAAACTGAGCGGTTACCTGAAGCACCACATGCCCCCGCCTCGCCTGCGGTCTGCAAGTCATACAAGGGACGTGTCATGGACCTGCAAGGGGGCCATGCGGATGGGTGGCACCGCGAAGTTCTCAGTTGCGCCGCAAGGACAGTCCACTAGTTAGATATGTGGCTCAGTTTTCGAAGACAGCGGACATCGCCAGACCAAGTTACGGAGTGCCGAACATGGACGGCTGTGTGGTCCTCAGCACTCGCTGAACAAGCCGGAATTGAATTTCGCCCCAAACTTTTCATTTTTATGCTCTGGCCTGCGCCCCAGTAGTGTCGCGGGCGCCTTTTCTGGCGCAATTTGAAACAGTTCAAAACGGCTGAATTCATTTGTTATACTGTAACGTTCGGTTAATTTATGGATGCGTGGAGGTGGTTAAGAAAGAGAAGTTATGAAATGACGAGTTATGGTCAAACATTAGTTGAGATATGGGGATTCGGCAGTGGCCTTCCAACCTGCTGCTGGTGCTCATACTGATCGATGGTGTGCGTTAAGATATTTGCTCTTAGTAATATACTCGGTTCTTGTTTAGCTAGGCCTGAGGGAGATTGCCCGTAGACAAGGTCAACTCGCTGTTGTTCATTCTCAACATTTGTTCAGTCTCAATTTCTTCAGGCAGAGGCAGGTTAACCTGCGTTGCGCAACTAGGTAAGTTTTCTTAATCTGGAGTGGTTGGGCACGGTAGCGGACATGTTAACTGCACCTACCAGGAATTCAACTTATAGATATGTGCGAAGGAAATCGCCGGAGTGGGTGAAAGTGTTGCTTTTGACCGATTTTACAACCCCCGAAGCCTCCTCAACTTGAAAAAGTTGGGTGACTCACGCCGATGTGAATTGTCTCCTCAACATTCCTATCCTTACTGTGTGAAACTCGGGTATGGGGGAGCACGCGATGGCGCGCCGCTAATTTCGTCTGCTCCTCTATGGTGTAGTTCAAGGGGCGTATTCGAAATTTGCCCCGTGATGGCGAAGGTAGCTCCACCATCGCGTTGACCCCCCCCCTCACCGAACCCGAGAACATTAAACGATTAGAATAAAGGCGTTCGCTCTCGCGACAGTAGGTGAGGGTAAAACTTTGGAGTGCTTCTCCAACTATTAAGCACAAACGAGTGCATGGCGCACCTCAGAGCAGAAGAGTCTACTGCAGAAGTGTCCATATTTGACTGTTCACGTACACAAATATGCTCTCGAGGGGAACCAATGTCTTCAAACTGGACCAAGTTTGTAGAAGACTGGCAACTTGGGTACCAACTTGATTGACTTCCAAATGCTTACAATAAAACGTTGGGAGAAATTAGTCTGGAACGGGTCATTTTCGAAACGAGACCATGTATTCATTGGAAAGCCCTGACCTTCTAGTTTTTCAGGGGGCAAGATTGCAAAAAGTTGAATCTGAAGAAAGTTATAACAGTTCAAAGCCAAAAAACCAGCGCTCTGCCAAAAATCGGTCCGCGATTTCCCCAAAACGGTCCAACGGGGCGATTTTTTGACTCCATCAATTTTGAAAGAGTTCAAGTATTCGTTGAAAGCTCTAACCTTCTAGTTTTTCCAGGGGGACAAGAATTGCAAAAGGTTGAATTGAAGAAAGTTATAGTCGTTGGAAACCAAGAACTCGTTTGTGCACAAAAACGACCCAACGGGGCGATCTTCTTAAACCAACAATTTCTGAAAGAATGCGCGGGCTAAAAACTGTCGATAATGCTATTTTAGGTGATGAGTTGATCGATAATGAAGAAATACCAAAAGAAACGCCGAAGATGGCATTAAACATGGACTTCCCCATTTCCCCTTCACACTGAAGGAATTGGCGTTCAGACGAATTATTTGAACATCACCTGTATCACCTGTCGTCCCGTTGATCATCGAATTGCTCGAGCGGGCGCCAGCAACGTCTCCATTCGTCCCTGTCGCGTGCAGAGTGGTCCAGTGGATCCTCCTTGCTCGAGGGACACGAAGTCCTTCATTCCTTTCGTTCAGAGCTTTCGTGAAGAAGTCTGACCATCGGGCCGGCGGTCGTCCAGGTGTTCGTTGAACATGCCCACAGTAAATGCGCCCCAACAAGCAATAGCGAAATCGTTTGTTTTGAAGGGTAGAAGGTAGAAGGTAAAAATGTAGAAATTCAGTAAAGTCGGCATCCCCACATTGATTGTTATGGGCACCATTGTGTAGGTAGAGGTCTAGGCTGCGGAACTCCAGAAGCTGGCCGAGGCAGCTCGTCAGAGCCCTCGTACCGCGACAATATTTATTTCTTTCATGACATTGCGAATCACCATGATCCGAAATGAGCCCGGTAAGAAATTCTGGAGCTGCGGCAAGATTTCTTACCTCTCTTAGCGTATTCCCCTGGTCGAGCTATAAATGACTGCCACCTATCCTGGACCTTAAATCATCATCTTGATGACGAAATAATTAGACGATCAACTCCAACTCGAAAGTGAGGTCGCCTCCTTTCTCGACCCGCACTCCGCTGGGTTTTGGCAAAGGAGCATCAAGAAATTTTCTGAGCGTTGAAGACAAGTGGTAGGACATTCATGAGTTGATACAAGTGAGGACGGGTGTCCCCAACAGGCCCACCGCGCGGCGAAGCAAGAGACGCAGACGCGGCAAAGGGACGAGTCGCAGCGCATACTGTAGCGGTTAGGCGTCAGGTTAAAGAGAGTGTACCATACTACGTCTCATATCGCACAGCACGCGCTGCAACTCGTCTCTTTGCCGCATCTGCGTCTCTTGCTTCGCCGCGCGGTGGGCCTGTTGGGGGACACCCAGTGGTGGGACACTTCATGGTGATATGTGACCGGTCAGGACTTGTTAACAAAAAAGATAGAATAAACAAAAATGGGAAAAAGTGTTGCAGCGGTTTCTTTTCCAAATAAAAAGTGCTGGGAGGTGTGGGGTATTTAGACGAGCGCGGAGAGCGTAAAATTTTGAGATCGTCAAACGTGGACGATGACCGTGGTCTGACTTCCCGAAATACACATTGACCCTCGCTCGAATTGTGAGATCTTGACGGTTGCTGGTGCTGTTTCCGTTCGATTCAGATGCGCTGAGTAAGTTAGTGTCGCTTCAACCGATGGGAACACTATCGGCTCCCAAGTTTGTGTTACACATAATTATCGCTGGACTCATGACAATGCGGGCGTTTTTGTGGGCGCGTTCTCTCACGCCCAGAGAGGTTCAGGACGTAGAACGTCTCGGATGTGAACCCTAATAAACTGAGAGTCTAGATTGTGTTGTGTTGTGTGCAATGTCGCTGCAAGGGTAAGCTTGGGAGAGCGCCAGGGCTGGTGCCCTACTAAGGCGCATTAGGAGTTCAGATGCTGCTGTTGTTATGGGGTTGTTACCGCTTGTCGTAGCCCACTAACCTCCGTTCGGTTAGGACACCGTAAGGCTCCGAGGTGCGGAAGCCTTGCATGTGGAAACTGCATGATCTCCGGGAGGGACTTGTAGAACGGCATGTGCCTGAGAAAGGCCAAGAGGTTCCCGAATCATCTCGATCAGGGTCAACCGTCACGTTCGAACATTTTCGGGATTTTTGCGACCCCTAGCTCTCGAGGGGGTCCAGTTGCGACCCCCTGTTTTTGTTAATAAGAGTGCTAGACATGAATCCGTTGCGCCAGAAAGCGTCTGCGCGTCGTCGCGTCGGCCTTGGAGCGCGGCAGGTATCACCCGGGCGCTGGAAGAACGGGACGCGGCGAAGAAAAAATTTTAGAGGGGGGGGGAGGGGAACTTTCTTGGGACCCATTTTTTTGACTTGTTGAGGTAGATTTTGATTGTGCCTGAGAACTTTCTTGGGACCCATTTTTTTGACTTGTTGAGGTAGATTTTGATTGTGCCTGAGAACTTTCTTGGGACGTATTTTTTGACTTGTTGAGGTAGATTTTGATTGTGCCTGAGGTGCGCTTCCAGAAAACTACAAGGATTGCCTAACTCTCCGGAAAGTACTTCTGTTAGAAGTGGAAAACCCAAAATTCTAAGAAGGCGCACCTTCAACTTTGAAGGCCCATAAAATCTTTCGTATGCGACCTTTTTGGAAACTGCAAAAAGAATTTTTTCTATCAAAACAGTATAAAAAGTTTAGTGATTGTCCCCTTTTTCAAAAAATTGTCCCGTTTCGAACATTTTTCGTGCAAAAGCGAGTTTTTGGGCTTTCAGCGACCATAACTCACTTCATTTTCATTTCTGTGATGCACTTTTTTCATGGGGTGAAAGTAGGATTTGCTCTTTCTGACAAGCACCAAACCGTTTTTCAAAATCCATTTTCCGAGAAAATCACACGTTCGAACATTTGTTCCCATAGGTTTTTGAGCAGCACATGCGAGTTTTTGAGCTTTCAGCAATAATAACTTCCTTCAAAGAACTTGTTGGGGAGGGGCGAAGACATTTTTGAAGACTACGAGATTTCTGCTTTCTTATGTGTTTTACCGTTGTCTGGAAGAATCGTCCTCAGAAAATCAGGTCCCGAAGAACTTTAATTTCAGCCCCGAGAAGTCAAACCTTTCATAGGGATGCATTCAACTGTTTCTTTTCCTTAAGAAAACACTGTAATTTGCCTAAAACTGTCTCTCTGTGCATAATAATCGAATCTAATGCGGTCTGCACAAGCAATTCTTGCCCTCGGATACGCCACGCACGCGCCTGTGGCTGGCAGTCCTCGAAATTGCGACCCCCTTCCGACCAAAATGCGACCCCTTCGTTCGAACAGTTCGAACGGACGGTTGACCCTGCTCGATGCGTCGTGTTGGTGGGTGGGAGGGCAACCGCTCCCGACCATGACACTGCTAGAAGTCAATTCTTCCCATATAACTGCATTTCATTGCACTTCAGGGGTTTGCTCCGGGAACACCGGAATCGCTCTAAAACTTGTTGTTGGTGAAAAATCTGAGTCATGAGTTAATTTCGAAATTCCTGATCTGCCGCGCGCACTCGTCTGTTCTTGTGCCGCATACGCAATAGAATCTCTTTTTTGGCGTCAGGATAAGGAACTAAGACAGTCGGGGCACTAAAGTTGATGCTAGACTATTGTCTGAGATTCAGATTCTTCGGTTCTTTCACTCTTCGCGATAGATCGCGAATTTGATTGCGATGAGCACCTGTCAACAAGCATTGCTATCCCGGCATGTGTAACACACAGTTGCGGAACGATGTCGGTAAATGCTGGAGCCGACAGCTTGAAATAAACAACTTACGAGGAATGGTCAATTGGTCAGTCCGGCCGTTTGAAATGAGATGTAGTCCAATGGACGCGTCTTGCGACGCTGAGCTCAAATCCGTTTTCGTTATCTGCGGAACGATTCTCTGAGAAGAAGTTACGGGGGATTTTTCTCTTTGTGACTTTCCCACTGTGGCACCCTCTACATCACCTTAGCTCTTTCTTTATTTCCTGTGCAACTGCGAAAAGCTGTTTTGTTTTGATCACCATGTGAAGAACTATTTACGAGCCTGTGTCCTTGTGTTTTGTCCCGTGTGTCAAAGTTCATCATAATAGAAAACCTAAAAAGACGGACGAGAGGAAAATTCCAAAGTCTGTCTCAGCCACATGTCAAGTGGGGACGCAAATCAACAAAATAACCAAATATAGACACTTTTTGGGCTCGTATGAGAAGCCATGAAAAAATGCAAAAACTTTCGGTTCTATGGATCCGATCCTGTGACCCTATCCCGTATGAGTCTAGGGAGATATCCATTAGGCCACTTTGCCAACTGTGTGTGAGATGCTCTCTGGCTCTTCTTATGCGAACCGTGTAGGACAGGGGAATGTAGAGGATGCCACAGTGAAAAAAGCCATAGTGAGAAGATCCCCCTCGTAACTTCTTTCAGAGAATCGTTCCGCAGATAACGAAAACGGATTTGAGCTCAGCGTCGCAAGACGCGTCCATTGGACTACATCTCATTATAAATGGCCGGACTGACCAGTTGAGCATTCCTCGTTAGATGGAACCCGCAACTTTTTTATTTAAACGTTTACTTAGGCTCCTAAGTTTCTTACACTTTCGGGCAAATTATGATCTTTCTAATTCTTGGGAGTTTTTTTTTTCTGAATTAGTTATCAGCGACAGCTGTCAACTTGATCACAACCACAAAGTTCCCACCGTCAGCAAACTGGAAATCTCACTAAAATTGTTCATATCGACCTTTACTAATTAGGTCACCGTCAGTAGAATGTCCATTTCTAGCTTAGGTTCCCATGATGGTCAAGTAGGCTCAGTCTTACTCATAGGCAGGACAAAAGTACCTATCCAGTCCATCAACTGCCAAATATTTCACAAACAATTTTTTTGACCTTGAAGTGACTCGTTTAACACACACACAACCGCTTAGCCGATTATATATAGTTGTTGGTATAATTGGCCGTTCACTGGGTTCGTATGCACTAAAGGGCTGTATTATAGAGCATCTTGTCATAGGGCTTTATCACGTGTGGGATTGAAATTCACACCTGAATTAAACCGTAGGTGTCAATGCGAAGTCGCTTTCTCTCATGCCCTCCAGGTGCGACACAACTATGGTAGGAACGGCAAAGTGTACTCAGTGGGGGGTATGTGTATGTGATATATTTGGAGTAGTAATTTTTCACAGTCATACGTTGAAATGAGTGCAGCACTGAGTTGTCGAGTGTTTGTCGGCGGCAGGACTTTCTATCCTGCCTTGCCCTTCTCCCTTCCCTAACCCAGCTGCTACGTGGACCATTGCGAAAGCTGGAATTGCGCTCAGTGCATTTTTGTACTACGGCAGGTGCACCGCAATATGTACGTACATGAGTAGGTACCAGAGCGACCAAGAGATTTCCACTGCAGACTCCACAACACAATTGACGACGATCACCAAGTTAAGCTAATACTAATAGTTGTGATTAATTTGACAGCTGGTAGGATACAACTGCAATCGGCTAATCATTTCTTTGGCGCAACACTTATATTTTGTGGGGGCCGTCGTCCCTTATGCTGTGATGTCTGCAGAGGACACCACTGCAGACACGAATATGAGAGCAAGTACTCTCTGCTTGAGAAAACACGAAAGGCGTCGAGTGCAGAACGAACAACACAAGTGACGACAGCTCCACGTAAATCTTAGCTTACGTGATTCATGGATTGATAACTGATAGTTGGGTAAATAGAGTTGTAATAGAGACACCGAAGAATACAATTGCACAGGTATAGCATACATTGATAGGAAGTTACAGTCGAGATCCGTAAGTTGGGGTAGGCGTGTCACCGGAAGTGACGTGGACTTGATAGAAGTTGCGTAGGTAAGTCGTTGCCAGCATGCTTTGCTGATATCTCGCGATATATATTGGAAGCACCTTATCCACATAGATTCTATCAAGTACACGTCACTTCCGGTGACACGCCTACCCCAACTTACGGATCTCGAGTATATACCTTTTAAGGGATGGTCGTCTTTGTGGATGTCGAGTGCACGCGACGCATTCGTTTCTAAAGCAATCTATGCAAAGGGGCAATTCTGAAACTCACCTTAGAAGATTTCCAATTTAAGTTAATCATTATTTCTAATTCTGTAAGTTAAATATTCAGAAACATGCCCTTGATGCCGAGTCATCAAGAAGTCTGAACAGTATTCACTTGGACCCAGCTCTCAACGAACTCGTCGTCATTGGCTCTGCAGTCGAAAACATCGAAGTCGGTTTTTGTTCTGGTCTCAAGCCCAAGTTTATCCTAGGGTTCTCAGTGAAATGAAATGCCTTGAAATAAGTGCAGCACTCTGCCTGGCCGGGTCGTAGGAGGAGTGTGGGGTCCCATCTGAAATATATCGTAAATGTGCAAGACACGAGAATAGGAGATTATTTTTCATAGATGAATGCCGAGATTTTCCCTCTGATCAACTCCATCAAAGACATTTCAAACAATGAATGAATGTTTTATTATTGTACATGGTTACCAGCTTAGCCCCTCTTAGAACTTTTTGTTAATTCTTTCCTTTTCAGGATATTGAAGAAAGCAGCGAAATATCCAAGAAAGATCTCTCAAGGCGAGCGATTCATAAGGCTGATTTTTTCACTTCTGTCCATTCCAGCACGCGTCCACATACATAGGGTGACCGCTAGCTGCTACCGAGAATCAACCGTCAAGCTCATCCGTTCTCAATATTTTTGCACCACCCGGATAGTTAATGTGCGCGCGAGCGAGGTTGACTGAAAATTCTCGATGAGTTTTTTTTTTCTACTTTTTCTTTCTCCATTGCCCAACTTCTCACCTACAGCTTCATTATAGGCGGTCTTGCCGCAAATTCTTCCTGGATTGTGCTTGTAGCGATTCTCGACCCTGGTCATTCCATCTAAATCCCGCCTCTTCCCAATTACGCCTGAACTGTCCCCAGCCATCACATCACGCTAACCGAGCTACATAAAATTTGATTCAGGTATATTTGACACATTCCGCTCCTCCCTAAAACTTTCTTACAAAATCCGTCAAGCGGGGAAAGGGGTCGGAGTAAGAGGGAAAGCACCGCTAATTTCGTTCATTTCTTGCGGTTTGGGGTACCCGACAGGAGGCCCGTCGTGCGGCAACAAGGCAGAGACAGCGGACGATCGCAGGTTACTGTACTGATTTCGGGTCAGGTTGAATAGAATGTACCATGTACGTCCCACGTCGCACATCACGCGTTGCCACTCGTCCGCTAGCTCTGCCTTCATCCTCGTGTCGGGTAACACCTCGCTTTAGAACATCCCACCTTTTGCTCCCTGCCAAGAGGCCCCCACTCCAATCCAAATCGACCCACGCTCAATTTTGAAGTTGGACGATTGACAGTTCTGCTCATGGCCAGCAATTTGTTCTAATGTTAGAGGCTTATAGGTGAGCGGCTCAGCTAAGAATGAACAAATTGAACTTCTTCTTCTCATATATTTTGCGGGTATTTTTTCAAAATTCTCAACATTCTCTATGACTATTTCATGTGCTATTTTTAGGGCTCTAAAGAAAGCGCCTCGAAAATGAAGTCGGCAGAGAGTGTTACGAGCAAATCTAAGGAGGCAATTACATCGAGGACTTCTCCTTCAAAGTCACAGACCTCGTTGTCACAGGAGCCGCTATCGAAATCCGCTGAAGTAGTGTCGACGCCCGAGTCCGCTTCGCAAAGGCAAATGGCCCCCGTCTTGACTCGAAGACCACCTCCACAACCAAGTCCACGGCCGGCCGAACCTAAACTTAGCTTGGCAAAGCCCATTTCGTCGTTCGAGATACCTCCAGGCTCCAGTGCGATCATTGGAAAATTCCTCTCCGACAAATGAAGAAGATGACTTCATTAATGCCTTCCGTGAAGACAAAAGAGAGTCGTTCGGAACGTAGTGGTGATAGCTCTAAACGGTTCGATTCCGCTGCATCAAAAAGCAGTCGCACCAGTAATGTGAGTGGATCGCTGTCAATGGGAAAAACGCCCAAGATCACTTCATCCAAGCCGTCCTTCTTTCCCATCAGGACGGGTCTCAGCTCATCTTCAGGTTCACGGGAGAACACCACTCAACAGTCAACTCATGCACTAAATACCTCCAAGAGTTTGATAAACGCCATTTTTGGTTCTGATTCAAGTGAGGACTCGGAGAGACATTTACATCGAACGCAAGGAACTAGGCCAGGTCTCAGTGGCTCTGGGCCAAGATCTAGGCCCTCTTCGCTGACTCCATTGGGACGTCGCGCTAGATCGCCATCGTACTTTACTCGGACTGAGGGTGTGCCACCTATGAATTCCACCGACCGCAGGTCGACCTCAAGACCACCACCGTCGACTCGATTACCGAAAGCACCCCGAGGGCCATCGCCACATAACCCCTGGAAGCAATGAGAATTAGTAATAGTTAATGGAAATTTAAAATTCACAAACTACTCTCTCATTGTAGTTTTAATTTTTTGCAAATAAATTTTTTATTGGTTTCGAAAAAAGGACTTTCTCGCAGTTCAGTGAAGGTTCCAAAGGTTAGCGAATGACGAACACACAGGTAGCGATGTTCAGTTGCAATCAGTCGTAGGGTCTTGCAGTTTTTAGAGATCCCTTGTTTTGTAGCATTTTTAGTTTCTCTCTAGTACCCCCTCTTCGTCAAGGAATCGGGGATAAGGTGGGCCGGACACGTCATGCGATTTTGCGATGACCGTTGGACCAGAGCGGTTACCGACTGGATCCCTCGGGACGTCAAACGAACACCTGGACGACCGCCGGCCTGGTCAGACTTCTTCACGAAAGCTCTGAACGAAAGGAATGAAGGAATGCGTGCCCCTCGAGCGAGGAGGATCCACTACACTGCTCCGCATAATTATACAGCCACCTATGGACTCTGCAAAAACTCTTCTCCTAAGATGTGTTCGAAGAAGCCTCTATATGGAAAAGGTTGTAGGTATAAATGCTTTTGCACACCAGCACAGAGTTCCAGCTTTGAAATTTGAAGGAAGTTTTTCTGCAATTTTTCGGAAAAGCCGCTCTGACCTATTCCGCATAATTATACAGCCACCCCACATTTCTTGTGCCTTTCTTTCCTGCTCGAGAGAAGAGTATTTTGCAGAACCCACGGGTGGCTGTATGAAATATGCGGAGCAGGTAGACTACTACATAGCACGCAAGGACGAATGGAGACGTTGCTGGCGCCCGCCCCAGCAGTCGATGATCCAACAGGGCGACAGGTGATGCAGGCTATACAATACCCACATCGAAGCCTGTGCGTTCGGACTATTCGAACGAGGGTTTCGCAATTGTGATTTTGAGAAGAAAGGGGGGGTCCCATTCAGGGGTTAAGGGGATAGAGATTAGTAATTTGTTGAGCGAATGGCGACGCTAGAACCCCCTGAACGGCCGTTTTGGAAGGAAAAGTGGGCGGAGTTAAGCTATTGGCTTTGATGGCTAGAATTGATACTAAGAAACAGTCCATGGATGGTTGAGAATGATGGTGGGGGGAGGGGAAGGGTAGTCGTACTGGGCGGTGGGGAGCCTCCTGGGTCTTCTTTTACTGTGGGGTCACATTGAGCCCCCTAGAATGGAGGGGGAATTTTGGAAAAATAATACGAACGTCACGGTTTTGACCTTGTTTCACACCGTTCTGCGGCTGCGACCCTTATTTGGGTATTACTATTACGGTTGATCCTAATAAAAATGTAAGCCCAAGTGGGATACCCGAGAAAAAAGAGCAAACACAAACACACGCTCCCCAGCCTACAAAGGTGTGGAGAAACTTACTTAGTCATGCGTTCCCCCTCCATTCTGTCTACTCACATACGTAGTCTGTGTAGAGCAGAACCTGCAGTTCCCATTGGAGAGCACAAAAAAAAAAATAAAAAAATAGCCACAAATCAGAAATATGCCGTAACAAACTATTTTTTATTCTGGATGAGAACATGCTGAGTACAAAACGAATTACACTTCTGCGCACAAGGTGAATTATATAAGACAAGTAGGGTAAGACGAAAAACTTGCTTCATTATTTGTTGTTGTAAAAAGAGAATGCTCATCAGCCTTTATTGTCTCATTTCCTCAACAAGGGTATTTATCCACTGCAGCTGGAATGTGCACATTGAGGTACCAAAGAAAGGATAACTTTCATTGCTTTCTCCGGTTGAGAGACTATTCCTCCACTTTGCGGATCCAGAATAGCCAACATTTATCCACTTGCCAAGAGGATCTGAAAATATTCTAATGTGACCATTTGGAGGAGTGGGAAACGACATATTTTCCAAAGAAAAATTGGTGTAGATTTTTCCATACTCAATCCGTCGCTGCCCACTTGCCAGAAGCTGTAATAATATTCAAATTGTCAGTATTTCACGAAAAGAAGAATGACGTAAACTTACTTCAACAAATGACCTCAATCCGTCGATGGTGATCGCATTCGGAGCGTGGATTATAAAAACAGTGGCAGTGATCTCGTATAAGGGTAGGAGTTCAATAAGCGGCACGAGACAGTGAAAGATACCGTCCACAAAAAGTGTTGCGATATGAATATAATGAAACTGAAGTACATCCGGGTCCAAAATATTCGGCAAAGGTGTGACAACACGAATACTCGTAGCAGCGACATCGCAAAGGAATCGCAAGAGCGTGGAAGACGAAATACTGGCCGGCCTATCATTCAGATCTAACTTGTGTACGCGGCATCCAGCATCCTGTACGATTGACAAAACGTACCCAAAAGATCGCCCTCCTCCAGTCCCTGAAATTTTAGTTATCGATTTTTATTTGTTTTTGTTGTTGCGACTAAAAACAAAGAACATGTCAAGATCAACTGCGTAAAGGATTCAGCCGCGGTTCATTGCTTATTCGGTAACTGGTCAATAGTATTACATGCGGATAAATGCGTTCACATAATTATGCGCAGCATTTTGAGTTCGATTGTTGAGGTTCTGTAGTCTTTTTCCCAGGGATGGCATACCATCTCTTCCTATGACCTCTTGAGAATAAACTTGCCAAAGTACACGGGCTTACACGATTCGTTGGATATTCATGGTGCACCTAACAAACGAAGAAGTCTGGTATCCATCATACAGCTAGGTCGGACATCCGGTGATTAACATCGCGCTTCTTTGGATTTTCAACCGCTCCTTGGCCTACCGTGTACTGAAGAGAAGACCAATGGAAGCAGTCTTTGTTGCGGCCGCCCCACAAGTTCTGACATCTTGGATCTCAGAACAAGCGAAACAACTGCAATACCCGGATGGGCTCGACAAAGGTGACAAGAACGCTGGAGTTTTCAAACATAGTTATGCAGAGAGTGCTCAAAGAACAACCGCTCACAGGGTCATACCGTCCGTTAGAACTTCCGAGCGAGGGGGTCGCATTTTGGTCGGAAGGGGGTCGCAATTTCGAGGACTGCCAGCCACAGGCGCGTGCGTGGCGTATCCGAGGGCAAGAATTGCTTGTGCAGACCGCATTAGATTTGATTTATTATGCACAGAGAGGCAGTTTTAGGCAAATTACGGTGTTTTCCTACGCAGTAAAGAAGTGTTGAATGCATCCTTATGAAAGGTTTGACTTCTCGGGGCTGAAAATAAAGTTCTTCAAGACCTAATTTTTTGGAGGCGCTTCTTCTAGAGAACTGTAATATACATAAGTAAGCGTAAATCTCGTAGTCTTCAAAAATGTCTTCGTCCCTCCCCAACAAGCTTTTTGAAGGAAGTTATTATTGCTGAAAGCTCAAAAACTCGCATGTGCTGCTCAAAAACCTATGGGAACAAAATGTTCGAACGTGTGATTTTCTCGGAAAATGATTTTGAAAAACGGTTTGGTGCTTGTCAGAAAGAGCAAATCCTGTACTTTCACCCCATGAAAAAAGTGCATCACAGAAATGAAAATGAAGTGAGTTATGGCCGCTGAAAGCCCAAAAAACTCGCTTTTGCACGGAAAATACGGTGGAGTCTTCAACTGCGTGCGGGCTCCCCATTGACTTGTCTTTGGAAGCGTGGCTTCTCTCTAAAATTTGCAATACAGAAGTGGTGTGGGAGTGATGTTCCATCCCATATGCGTTGTGATGGTGTGCGGTCCCCCCCACTGCTCCTGTGCCGCAACGCCATGCATTGAAGCTGATCGCTCGAAAGTGCTCTTGTGGGACCGACATGATTAAAATTAGTGAAGGCAACCCGGCAATATATACCTACCGCGGAAAAGTATGATCGACCGCGATAATCTACCAATGTAGAAAGATTCTAGGTATCGATCAATAAGCGAAAGTTCTGGAGCTTTCGAAAAATCAGCTCAGGACTTTCTCACCACCTAAAGTAAATTCTTTGCCAACCTCACTGATAGATAGTTAGGTGATGGATGTTGGCGTTTTTGAGCACCTCCGAAGTAAATTGCATACTGACACACAGTTTGATCCAGGTGTATCTTTGACATCCTATAATGAGTAATCGTGTGACAGATAATTCCAGAAAGCCTGAAATTTACGGTGCACTCCTTTTTTTGAAAAAATTCCCTCAGAGTTCTTTTTTTATTCGAATTATTGAACATCAAACATCAAATTACTGTAGAAGAATCATGACAATCCGATGAGGTTTTACTGACCTGTTTCTCCTCTTCACAGCGCACAAACAATCGAATTTTGGAATTTTCTTCGTCCTGCAACACAATCTCGCTCAAAAATGAAAGAAGGACTATCCCGGTGTTACTGATTCAGAATCTTCTCAGAGAAATTTTCCGTGACATTCATTCCTGGCGCTGCCGCAAGCTTGACGCCATGACTGCTTTCACCAAATTCGGTGTAAGCTGGTGTGTAGGGATTAACTGGGGCCGTAATCACGAATATAAGACATTAGGTCAGCGCCAAAGAAGAATGCCATATTTGGAACCACTAAATAATAAAGGTAGACAAAATTCCAACGGAAACTGACATACTGAGGCAGTAGAAGCAGGGAATAGTGACCACAAACTATTTTCAATGAAAAGGGACGAGAAGAGAATTACAGAGAGAATTCTTGTGAGAAAATGAAGGCTTTTGCCAATATTCAACATTTCCGGCAAAAATCCGAACAAAGCTCAAAGCTAACCAGTGTTATATCGACTTCATCAATGAGCCATTTTCTCATCCTCTGCTCGTTGTGACGAATAAGCTCGAACGTTTCACGATTCAACCGTCGAAATCTGTTAAGAACACTTCGGGGGAGATTCTGAAGGATCTTCACCCGCAACTCCGGCGGCAGTCGACTCCATGGAAAACACTCCTGCAACGACGAGATACATATCCAAGGAACAGAGAACTATTCGACATGCTACTTAAAGGACGAATTCACGATGAAAAAGCAACCCATTTCAAATTAACCTAGGGATGGTGAGTGGTACACGAAAGAAGGAAGAACCATGAGAAACGGCCCAGAACCCGAGAAATGGGACCCCTTCCTTGCCCGTTGATTTGAGCATTGATGCGACTCTCATCGCTGTGCCCTCTTCAACACTACGCTCTCTCAGCTATCTAATCACTCGCCACGTATTGAACTACGGCGAGTGATCAGATGATCGGTGGGCGGAGATCGCCGGACCCGCCAGCTTTGAGGCATGATAGGTCGCCGAGGTCAAATTTTTCCATGCGAATTGCGCGTCAGTTCGCACCCTCAGGAGGTCCGTGGGTCCCTCAACTAGGTCAGTTTCCCTTTCTTCGACCTTCATTCTAATCGTGAATTCCTCCTTTAAAGCTAGTGAGTGCGATTAAATGGGTCTGAACCGGAAAAGTATGTCACCACTGGAAGCGGTAGCCAGGCACCAAAGAAAGGGAGCTGTGGCATTTTTCCGGCGAACGGTACACTAGTTGCATTCGCAAAGTTAGACTAACAACGGAGGTCTTTCAGGGCAAGCCGCGCTTTTTGGAAATGGTTCCTTGCATATTGTAGGGACGCATGTATGGACCATAAAACCATGTTTCGTTTTCGCTGAACGGTTTTAGTAGTATCAAAAAAGTGGTGAATGATACCCTCGATGGTTCGATCCCCCGCGGCGACTAAATTTTGCAATCAAGGTTGGCGGCCACTTGTTGGCTTCAAAATGGTCCTGACGATGAATTTGACATCTGATTTTGATATTTAGCGCGATTTGGCACCAAACCCATAGGCGCCAACCCAAATGCAAAATTTAGTCGCCACGGGGATCGAACCATTAACAGTACCTTATGCTTCTTTTTTGGTACTGCTATAAGCGTTCAACGAAAAAGAAACATGGTTTGTGTACTACATGTTTTCCCTAACAATATACAAACCAATTTGCAAGAACGCGTTCCTGAAACCCCCTTGTAAAGCGGCTCACTTAACGATCAGAGCGAATTACAAATCTGTTCTGCACCTTCCAAGGAAAGTATCCCACCTTTTTTTTTTTTTTCAATACACCCTCCTCTTATAGTCATCTGAATGCAGTACATGTCAAAGATTCCGTGTTCCAGATGGCTCCACGTGTAGCGGTAGATAGTTTTTGCGTAGAATCACCCTCGCTCCTTCCACATGAGAGGGGGAGAGTGATACAAGTAAGTTTCTTGAACGGACTAGTAAATTTCTCACATTTGGTGTAATTTCGACAAAATTAAGTGAATTCATACGACATCCGCTTTTCAAAACCTGCCGAGTTCACCTAAAACTTAAACTTGTCTCTTAGAATGAAAAAGGGTGAGAAGTTTCAGCACTTTCACTGCGTAGTCCTTTTTTTAGAGAGATATTTTCCGTAAAATGCGACCTTTTGCAGTATTCTAAAGGAAGCCGCTAATATTTATCCCTTCTTAGTCAGTACTTTACTTGTAATGTAATTTTTTTTGATAAAAACCACTCCGTTCCGAATTTCATTGCCATATAACATTTGAAGAGGCGTAGAACAGTAAGCTCGTTATCCCTTATTTGCAGTCTCACAATGCCTCTATTTACTGAGACTATTCGAGGACAGAAGTCGGCGGGCTTCATAGTGGAAAACTTCACATCCTTATTTTTCACAATTCATACTTATTCACTACTGTTACCCCTCCTTTAGATGGTCTTGCAAAACTCCACTCCTTCTGGCCATCTCTCCGCCCACCCCAATCCAAAACCGAACATGACCGCCTTTGTTGAACTGTCCAAAGCGTATGTTGATCTAGAGAGACTGAGAACCCAGATTTCCTTATATTATTGGCTTTATTGGAGTTTTCTATACACGCCTCGGTCACATTCATATCAGTCCATTGAAGATATTCTTCTTCAATCCTAATTGTTGTACTATTGTTGACTGTAGGCGTCCAGTAGTCGATTTTTCATATAAAGACAAACCACTACCTTCGTCTCTGAAAGAGATATCGATCCACTACATCGTCTCACTTTGGTTTCTTCTCATATTAGGCCATTTCTCTTTTTTCTTGTACACGACGTGAGCGTTAAGATCTGAAAAATAGGGTACTCCCGATATATTACAAGTGGCTAGTGTTCCGGTTGAAGGCGAATTTTACGATGAAAAGGTAGTTTCCTTGAAACAAGGGTAGAGGCTCGCCTTCGATGGTATGGTCATAAGCTTGTGGAACAATGACACTCTGCGTAAGATGAGCCCTAACTATAACTCCGAAAAGCCTAAGGACACCCGAGCAACGCTGGTTTGATACTTCATGTGCACTAAATTCCACTGGTACTCCTCCCCATAAGCGTTCAATCTGAAAAAGGGTCCCATTAACAGAAAGCGTGACCCCATCAGACGGGACAAACATAAGAGAAGAGGAAGAAAAGTGGAGAGAAATGAAGCAGGTAACAAGAAAATCATGGAACGACTGAACGAACAATGACACTTTCTTGCCCCTTTGACTTCGCATTGATGCTTCATCGTTGCCCTCTTCAACGCTAACGCTCTCTCTGCTATCTAATCACTCGCCGCGTATAGACCTGCGGCGAGTGATTAGATAGTCGGTGGGCGTTCCGGGCCAACTGCGCCAAAGGGAAGGCCATGCTAGATCGCCGGGCATATCCTTCGATGCGAATTGTGTGTTGGTCCGCACCCTCAGGGGATCCGCCTGTCTCTCCACTAGGTAGTTTTCCCTTTCCTCTGCCATCGTTATTATCGTGGAATGCTCCTTTGAGTAACACTATATGTTCATTTTAAAAACTTACGTCTAGCCCCGATGTTGCTCTCAATGTAGGAAAAATTCGGTTTTTTTTCTGGATTCTGGTCCACTATCTTGTAATTCCATGATTACATCGCGTGGTTGCGATAGAAACAAATGCGACCGTGGAGGGCCAGATTCACTATCGATCAACCTTATCAAAAGGCACGGGTTGGAATCGAATAGTTGTGTTATTTTCTTTACATATCAGACAAGAAAAGCGATGAAAAACGTTAGTGGGCAGGAAAAGCAAGAAGCACCATAAAAAACTCCCATGAGGTCGGCCGTGGTATAACGGAGAGAGAGCGCGAGGAGAGGAAAACGCGAGAGAGCACGTCGTACGCGGAAGGGCGCAGACGCCAGTACGTCGCGATTGGAAAGGATGGCAGCAGTCGCAGCGGTCACGCAAAGGCAGGAGTTTCAAACATGCGCACATTAAAGTCACGACAGTACCACGGCTCCTGTGATGTGAGTCCTGCTACATCGCTCAAGAAGAGTATTTCTCCGAAGAGATCCAGCCGCAACTCATGTATTGCATTTTGCGAAAGCAAATTTCCAATCAAACCTGTAGCCTTAGAGTACGTTGGTATGTCTCTTTGAAAAGGTTCGAGGGATGTATACTTTTTTTAAGATGCACCACACATTACCAGTTCGGTCGGATTGCTTGGTTTGGGTATTGGCGGTGATTTTTGCAGAATTCAGTCCCAAGACAGAGCGATAGCAGAATCGCACGCACTGTCCCAGACTAAATTACTGATACCGCAGAAAAGCGTCCATTGGACAACATTTATTCCTGAGTTCTTTCGACAACGCAGAGGAGTTTATCGGAGTTATGAAATGCTGTGAAGTTTTCATGTCACTCCTTTGAATTTTTAATGTTGAACAGCATCCGGTGCGAGGTGAGTTAAAGAAGCATTCGTGCCAGCTGAGCGTTATCGGAAGGAACTGATGCCTTTAGGAAGGATCAAATGCCCCTTTCGAGGTGGATAAAGCACACCAGCAAGTGGCCACTTGCTTTTGTGTTCACTGCTTACTTGAGGGACGGGGCTTGTGAGGGAGGCGTGCATCGTGGGCGGGGTGAATACCGGTCGAAGGATTTCTCAACAGGGGTCGTATTTGTCACAAACAGAACTTTGAATGCAAAGCTATAACAGGATTACTGTACTCGGGGCTCGAAAGAACTTCAATGTGGTTTTGAAATGAGAAAAAAATGTTCATGGTATTGAAAAATGTCCTATGGACGTGTAGGTGGAATACAGGCTTAACCAAGGAGCGAATAGCAAAAATCGGTAAATCATAGACACAACCGAGAACATTCAGGAAAAAGGAGGTGGTGCTTCGGTGGGTGCACTCAGCTCCGGTATGAGCTCCTGGGCGCCGATGCAAACAGGACGCGTCAAGCTTTTTGTCGAAGTGGTTTCGAAAAGAACTTTGCTGCGCCTAGCCATTCTTATCCCTTCGATTGCAGGAAATGTTCATCCAGTATGCGATAATGAAGCTCTAATAATATTTAGCAAATATACAGACTCTCAAATATCGGCTTTTTTTTTTTTCAAAGGGATTTCCCCCCCAAAAGAAGAGAAAAGGAAGGATCGGGTGGAAGGGAATTGTGCTTCTGTTGCGACTTGCCAGGTTCCTGATGACGGAGTTTAAGATAAAAAGGCAGCTCAGTAGGGATCGAAGCAGAGGAGGTAGGTGATGCAGGGATTGAGGAAAAACCAGGAAAAACTGCTAGAATATGAAGTCGAGGAAACTCTCCTTTTTTGCCTCTCTATTTGGCCAGACAGGGACAAAGTTCATAGGCCGGCTGGCGTCTTAACCTGAACGCTCCTGCTCTGCCATATGGCTCTTGATTGTGGCTGCCCAAGATTACTAGGTAACATTATTAGGCTGACGTTTAGGCTTCTTTGCCTTCGAAAAGCACAAGCTAAGTCATAGAGGGTGGTCGCCCTCGCGTCAGCGTCCTAATCTTGGACAGCTACAATCGTCGACATGGAGCGAGTCAATCTCTCAACGTAGCGTTCCTGCATAGTCAGCGGCAAGGCGCTAGCGCATTTAGAGATCTCATAGATCACGCATGCCTCTGGGAAAATTTCCGTGTCTGTGCAAAGCGTGCTCGTTAGATAATCGTGGCGCGGCCTGTCAGAGCTATAGCTCTCCAAGCTATCATTTTAACTAGAACCTACCACTCTCATTCCCCGGCCGATGATCAGCGTTTTTAGAGGCAGTGTCGGCGGGTCGGGCGGTTGGCGGGGGGTGTGAGAATTTTTGGGTACGCAATTGAGTGATTCATGGCCGCGACATATATATAATGCGACCGCAGAGCTAAAGCGCTCGCGTATTCTAGACGAAGTTATGACATTGGCCTTTACTTCTTTTGTATTTCTTAACTCATTGCAAGGTTTTGTTTAGTCTATTTTATGCACAACCCCTCGTCCGTCTTCGGGCATGAGCAAAACGGGGAGAATTTTTCTGCATCGGAAATGGTTCCCGGCTCCATGCTTGCTTCATTTTTGTTGTATTTTGAAGGGGCGGACGGTTAGGGAGGGGGGATCGTATGGTGGAATTTCAGTGGTTCATGGGGTGGTGGTGGTGGGGAGGGATGGGTGGGAAGAGTCCGATCGCATCTCGAATGACACCCTAAAAGGGGGTGTCTTTTGTCAATTTTCTGAACTAAATGCTGCACTTCGCAAACGAAGCCTTGTGCTCCTTAGGTCTTTGAGATATGGTCTGATTGTGAGTTGTACTTTGAAACTGGGTAAGAGGTCGGGGTTCGCAAGTACGTTAGAATTCTCTCAGAAATGCGGGTCTCCCGCACTCAAAAAGACTTAGGGCTTAGCATCTCTTCAAGCCTTTAGCACTGAGTCCAAGCTGCAGAGGAAGAGTGCAGATGGAAGCGCTCGTCGCGCCCGCCCCCCGTCCACGTCTTAACCCTACTCGTTTCTCACTTCTCATTCTTCTGTTTCCTTCAGAAAGACTGTGCGCGCGCGAAATTCAATCCCGGGTGTCAGCGTAGTTGCGCCACGTGATGTCGACACAGTAACTGCCCTTGTGACGGACAGAACGCCGCGCCGCCGCTCGCGTGGCCCCCTCCAGCTCATGCCCTCACTCCTTCCATAGGCTAACACTCTTTCACTGGTCTCATTCGATGTTTTGACAGCCCAGTAACTCTCATGTAGCCAATTTTAAGGAGTTGAGCTTCAAGTGCGGGGAGAAAAGCCTGAAACGAGATGGGGCGAAACTCGGGTGGGGGCACGCGATGGCGCGGCGCTCTGTTCGTCTGCTCCTCCAAGACTTAGTCCACAGGGACAGTTTCTTTCGCCATTATGTGGCAGTTTCAAAATACGCGCCATTGGTGACTAAGCCTTGGTAGAGCAGACGAAACCAGCGCCGCGTGGCTCCCCGAACCCGAGTTTCTCCCGAGATGGTTCACGCACCCCGGAGATTCTATCTTTCTGCAAAAATTAGAATTTCTGTGGAGCGCAGCAGCATCTTTCGCACCACATGCCCCCTTTGGATTAGACCCCTTGGTGCTATCTTAGTTGAGGGAGGCCACGCGGCGGCGCGGTGTTCTGTTTGCCTGCTCCCTCGAAGGCTTAGTCCCAGGGGCAGTAACTATTTCGCCATCACGCGGCAGTTTCGAAATACGCGGCATCGAGGACTAAGCCTTGCAGGGGACGAACAGGGCATGTGCCGGTCGCGAGGATCCCCCCCCCCCCAATATCTGAGAGCAGGACCCTTTCTCCGTTTCCGTGATATCTTTGTTCGTGCTATAGCGCTCGTTTTCTTTCCTCGCATATATTTTTGTTTGCTCGTCATGTGTGTTTCACAACCACTTTACTTTCAATACTATTGCACTAGCACAACCCCACATGCCTATATATTTCACAAAATTGAAACTGATCGGTTGTAAAGCACCGAATGTGCGCCAAGTACGCGTCGTGCGCCAGTGCGTGTGTTGACGGGGCTTATTCGTAGGGTCGCGCTGGCTCCGTAATTGTACCGCAATGGGCGCAAATATGAGCGGCCTTAGGCTTTTGTCAGAGTCCACAGTCACAGGGTTCGTCGAATTTTCGCGCTGCGAATCGCAAAATCCCAAGTGCACCATTTGAAAATTTGAACACATCGAATATGTGAAAGTAAATGAACCTCGAACCAGTCGTCATTTCCAAGCT
This sequence comes from Ostertagia ostertagi, assembly GCA_036418205.1. Lineage (NCBI taxonomy): Eukaryota > Metazoa > Nematoda > Chromadorea > Rhabditida > Trichostrongylidae > Ostertagia > Ostertagia ostertagi. The sequence continues at coordinate 25,130 of MU883066.1, forward strand.
ATCACACCAAGTGGCAATACGCGCGGAATTGGTAGAGCACCTTGCAATATTATCGGAGCCCTTGTGTTGGCTGTGATCCGCCCCGAGCGACTCGCCGCCAAACGCTGGCGAACATTCACGATCCGGACCAGGGTCAACCCTATCGTTGTTACTCTTCGGAAATTTTTTACGACCCCCCCCCCTTCATGGGTGATTTGATACGACCCCCCCTTTGTATGTAACACTTGTGTAGAGACAGTGTTTACCATCAATATTTATTTCTACGTAAGTCATCAAAGATGAAACTTTAGCAAAATCCACGACAGATATTCATCGCTGCTTGCAAACACGAAAAAATGAGATGCATTCAAAGATATCCGTGTACTCCAAAGGGTTACCAAACTAGGAGATGAAATAAACTGAACCAGTGACCGGAATATTGACAATATTACCTGATAAAAACTTATGAGAAGTCAGAAAAAATTATCGCTCCAATTGAAATACTGAAATCCTTCACGTTCTTCAATTGCAACACAATTTTTACACCCCTCTTTCTAAGGCTATAACTTCCTTCATATTCGAGCTTCTGCGCCGAAGTGATTTGATTTGGAAAATTCAAATTATTCTCTCTCCAACCATGGGTAAAAATTCTTCGGAAGTTAAATTTAGTAAAAATTTTGTACGTTGTTACTTTTTTCTGTGCAAAGGCGACTTTTTGACCTTCAAACGATCATAACTTCCTTCAAAGTCATTCATTTGGGAAGCTGAACACGTATAATAAACTACAGGATTCAAGCTTTAACGAGCACCCAAGCGTTCCTGAAAGATCAGTAGTTCAAAAATTAGTCCCGTTGTTACTTTTTTGGGGGTTTGCGTTACTATTTTTTTGGAACCGCGACTTTTTGACCTTCAAACGATCATAACTTCCTTCAAAGTCATTCATTTGGGAAGCTGAACACGGTATAATAAACCACAGGTTTCAAGCTTTCTAACGAGCACCCAAGCGTTCCTGAAAGATCAGCAGTTCAAAAATTAGCCCGTTGTTACTTTTTATTTTGAGGGGTATTCTTCAAGCCATTTTCTCGAAAACGCGAGTTTTCTTAGGTTTCACTGCCCGTAACTTCTTGGAAGACCAATTTTATGTTTAATTTAGGATGTGCTAGAAAGCTCCGAGCATGCGCTTGCACTACATCCCTTGCCTTGGTGCGCGCCACGCCTCGGGCGCCCTTCTAATTCGCTGATTCATTTGAAAGCTCATTTAGAGGGAATCGTGGTTTATAGATGCTCTAGTATCAGTCATCTTACGAAAACGTAACGTGCTGGCTATTATCCGATATTACCAAGAATCCCACTGTCGGCCACCGAGAGGGTACGACCCCCCTCCCTCCAAGCTCAACTGAGTACGACCCCCCCCCGTTGTTACTCGTAACAACGTAGGGTTGACCCTGTCCGGACTCTGACACCAGCCCCTCACTTCCCCCACCTATCTGCATCATGGGGCCGTTGACTGCTTGTAATTGATGCCTGTACAACCATTACCCACCGT
>MU883067.1:0-23780 GCA_036418205.1 Ostertagia ostertagi
GAGATGCCATGTATGGCACCAAGAAGCGTTTGTAATACTGCTGGTGTTTGCATTGTTTATTGACGTCATTTGAGCTTCTCTATGTTGTTTACTCATTTGTTTTGCTACAGATTCTAGTGCTTTCTGTATCACTACGTGAGGCGCTATCGCAATAAACGGGGACATCCACTAGGACTAAGCCTAGAGGGAGCAGGAGCTCCGAGAAAATGAAAATGGCTCACGCACCTTGGAGTCTCTCCTCCCCGCCTAAGGCTTAGTCCCGTTTTAACAAAAAGGACATGTTTTACGCGGTTTTAAATGCATTGCCATCATAATGCCCCGTATATTGCGATAGCGCCCTACGTGGTTTTTATGGTATCACGATATCTAAGATCTCCGTAAAAAAATTGTGTCCTTTTTTCATGAGGGTTCCGTGTGGGTTCGGGAAATGGGGCGAACACAATTCTTTCAGCGATATTTACCAGTTGACCTGCCACCACCTCCATCTGTGAGTGCAGCCATCGCTAGACTTCCAGTTAGCCAACTACCCAGCCACATTTCTATCCCTCTTGCGTCTAGAATGGTCAAATTTCTGCCAGCTGGCACCGGAATACTGCCCCAGTGGCTCCATTGTCCTGTACATTCAGCCTGGTGCAGCGGTTATGAACGGGGCTCCATAATTGATAATGTACGATGTGTTGTGTGTGCATGAATAGCCTGAACATATGCTAATCAGCGCCGACGTTGAAAGGTCCGTTGAATCGAGCAGATCGAGCCCAGGCGGCAGATGAAAGCGTAATTCATCACTTTATTCTCTCATCATACTTTCATCTTCATCGTCATCAAATCGTTCTCTGGTCGCTTTTACGGACGGGCACGACCGGGAAGCTCGACGTGGGGATCCGAAAAGGGTTTCTTCCGAAATGAATGGATTCCGTCGCGCTATCAGCCATGTTCATCTATGTATGCATGCCTTAGTGCGGTGGCTTAAAACGAATGTCGGAGTGTCAAAGAGCGCTGCCCGAGGAACTTTCTGCCCGGCGAAAAACTCGAAGACAATCGTTTTTGTTCGATTGCCGACGAAGTGGCCACCATATGGAGATCAGCTGTAACCGCTCAGGAAATAGCATGTGTGACACGGAGGACAACTGGTACAAACGACCGCTGGATGAGGGACCGCATGGCGCCGCGGACGCGCAGATACTTCTTATGTGTATAATGGGATTAGATGCATCAGTGATATCTGAAAAACGACAGCTGTTCAAAATATACGCGGCTAAGCCGTTTAGGGGACCAAAACCTGTGATTGGAGCAGAGCCCATTAGGGTCCCCATGGGGAATGACTGGGTGGTTTACTAGTACTCAAAGAGACAGATCGTGACGACTATGATTCGACGGCGAATTTGATTTGCGCCACACTGAGTGGATATGCTCCCGGATTGCAATCGAGTATGCTGGACTGGCCGGGTGATCATAACTGCGGCTAGGGTGGGGCGAGGGATAAAGGGAAACTCGACTCAGGCCTTGTTTCTTATTTCGATTTTTTTTTTCAGAGGAATCCGTCGGATTAATGAATTGAATTAGAGCAAGGAGAAAAAAACCTATATGGCAATGGTAGCATTACAGCATAAGAGTGAGTGGAATTCGGTGACCCAGGACGAAATTCAGCTAGGGTTCTTCAGACACTATCTAGGGCCCAAGAAGAGCTAAGTTTGAAGAAACACTTGGGTTCTATGGGAAGTGTGCTTTGGGAATGCCTCAAAAAGCACCCGTGAAGGCTAGAACTTTCCAAGAATAATAAGTTAGTCTCTTGGATACGTTGGGGCGTACACCTACGTGCGGTGTACAGAATTTCCGTTGGGAGCAATGTTTTTCCTGCATTTATTTCAAACTGTAGACATGCGACTCGGCTGGCTAGGGCTAGGAAGACGGCCCTCAGAACGAGGCCAAAACTGTCTAGACAAGGACTAGGTGCCTCGAAAGGTACAAATGTGTACTTTTAGGTTGGATTGTTTTTATTAATTCTTTTATTAATGTAGTTTATTATGCTTCCTCTTCTCTGATACTGATTTTCTGTGTTGAAGAAGAAAAAGGCGAAACTCTTCAAGACCGTCTCACAAACATTGGTTTTTGGAGCGACAATAAGATTTGATGAACCTTGATCAAGGCCAGGGCCATGCATGTCCGTCGTGGAATCCGAGCTAGGGGGTGAAAGCAGGTCGTTATAGGTCAGCTTTCAAACATCCCAGTGATTCCTTTACTAGAAATTTAGGGAATTGTCAAGAATTCAGCGAACCCCCCCCCGATTCATCCATTCAGCGAATTTTTAAGATTCCGGAAAGAGAGATGCTGGTGGGAAGGGGCGTTCTGTCAAAAACTTTCGCGACGTCATGTTTTGATAATGGACAGGCATCAGTCTTTATTCCATGCATGGGAAACCTTTCATATTTTACCGTTTTTTGCATTTATATAAATTTTTATTTTTTCAATATACAGGGGGGGGGGCCAAAAAAAAACATTTTGCCTCCACTTCCAGATGGATTTAAGCACATTTTACTCAACTCAGACCGAACGGTTCCAACTTATTATTAAAGAGTGCATTCCATTCTATAAGAAAATCTTCATAGTGGCCACGTACGTGGACGGCATCAGAAGAATTAGCCCTGGAAACATGGTGCACTGGTCGATCTCAATGGGGTCTTCGAAGGATCGTGTACCATAACGACCCTTACTGGAAAGCTAGTTCCGAGGGGATTTGCACAGTGGTAGCTAATGCCTCTAGAAAACTATCCAACATTAAATCGATTCACGAAATTGCGTAAGAGCTTCAGGCTGAAGCTCTTACGGTAGACCTCCTTGAGCCTGACGACGGTGACAGATGACGTCATATTCTGAAGACGGTGAGGGCAGTGAAGGAGGGCCTGCGTACACTTATAGAGGGACACTTAGGGAATACTCTGCTGAGGAACTCCCGTCAACGACAGCAATCTCTGCGAAGAAAAAAGAGCCGAAGTCCGACATAGGCAAAATGTCTTTTTTTTTTGCCCCCCCCCCTGTATATCTCCACCCTCCCCCTCCCCTGGCAATCCGCGGGATATATCCACAGAAAGTGTATCGTGGTGCTACAGTTTGTTGTTTCGTGGAGGTTATCCCCATTGCATAGCCATAAGGTCAACCTCATTTCGTCCGCGTTTTTTCTACGGCTTTATGGTCTCGCCGCGTAGCCGTGGAAAGCCTTCATTCTTTTGCAGCAATTTCACTCGTTTTTCCTTTCACTACTGCTCTCTGGCAGAGAGCATTCAGAAATCGCCTATAGCCGGCCGGCAGCGCTGTTTCATTAGCGAAAGGGTTGACAATTTGGCGTTGGATTGAAGAGAAAGACGAGTGGAGGCACGGATCGCGACGGACGGATTTATTGCCGGAGATTCACGTGATTCGGGGACCTTGTCCTCTGCTGCGACTTGTGGGGTACCTCGCTATTCGAAGGTAATACAAGTGGCCCCGGGTGAAGTGATAATCTACTACTTCATTAGAGGCAGGTGGTTTGAAGCTCAGAAGTTGTTCTTTCGTCAGCAAACCAGATGCTGGCGATAGAATAGAACCCGCTTAAAATCTCGGATTATCAATACAGGTAACCCAATCGATTATTGATTAACTGGCTGAGTAACCATACGCCATGACCACTTATCCAGGCTTACCTCTCCCTTAAAACCTACCACATTAGACAGTTATTGTTTGTTTTGGGTGTGCAGTGGCAGTTCACCTCCGGATGTGATACACTTGACCTGCAGCGATTGACGGATTATCGTCCCCGCGTGGTTCTCCTCTTACCCAATCGTTCGCTCCTTGAGATCTCCTATAAGGGCCCTGCAGTCTCATGGATGATGTGGGTCATTTGAGAGCTTTCCAGGGAAGCCCCACTTCTCCGTTCGTCAGCTGGCGTTCAATATGCTGAAGCGTGCTTGTGTGTCACCGGATATCAGTCTATGTCACTGGACATATGAATGGAATTACCTTGAATCAACAAAGGTCGCCATGGACACCGATTGTGACGGCTGAGGACAAGACGACGCGCCACAGGGAACAGCCGTTAATGGACTCATCTGGGGAAGAAGGTAACAGCGGGAGCAAGAGCGATGGGAAAGTGATGAGAATCTCCGGTTCCCGAAGAAGTGGAGGGTGCGAAGAGAAAGAAAAAGTGGTTCTACATTGATGATCCATTTCAGCATTCAAGGATCAAGAAACTAATTATACTGTCGGTTTTTCGTTCACTATGCGAGATCAGGTGCCGATGGTTGGCCTGCTAGATGCGTGAACAGTTCACAACAGGGTGTTTAACGACAAATGTATGAATGAAGGGACCGGCAGTTGTAAGAAGGCATCTTAACACACTACATCAACGAGAACGTGCACTATTCTGAGGCCTGAATAGGTTTTCCTTGCTGCAGATGAGGGTCAAAAGAGAGGCTGCCTGAAACAGATAGTAATATGCATCTGCGAGAGCTCTTTTTTTTAGACACCCTCTCTTAACCCGTTGACTGCTGTTGGTACACATGTGAAACACATTGCGTAAGTCATGCCAGCAATGTTTAGGGACTTATGAGACAGGAGTATCCGGTTGATTGCGGTATTGCGCACAACTAGAAACTTTATAATTCTTACACAGACAAAACTCGCCATAAATTGAAAAATCATACCCTTTACAAGTTAATGAGGCGAGTTCTACTGCAGAACAGTGTTCAGTTTGTGCGCCTAAAAAACTGATTTTTGGGTCCGTACACTCCTCAATCGTGAGGTGTGTATTTGTGATATATTGTATGCCAGCGCATATTTTAAAATATTCAATTGAACGAAGATGGTGCCCTGACAAGAGAGGCCGCTGCCGTGTGTAGTGTCCTCGGATCAATCACAGGCCGAATCCAGCGCTGACCAAATTTCTACACGGTGATCAGCTCTGCCAGGAGCAATAGTTACTTCACAAACCCATCAATAATTTAGTTCCAAAAAAGTTGTAGTCTAAATGCTGAAAGAGGATGGTAGGAAACATTCAAGAGAGGTGCAGCTCGTAGTGTCCAGCTGTAGTCTACGCTTATCAACAGTAGCGGTCAAAAGTGTTCGCCAAAACGCTTTTTCGTGCATCTTATTTCTTCTCTACAAAGGAAGATCTGAAGATTAGTTTGAAACCTTTCTTTGGAGAGAAACTTTGACCTAAACCTCTTTGATAGTCATGGTCTAAGACCTTTAAGAGGAATGTCCTATCAATACTTGAGACCATGTTGGTATAGAAAAACAGAGCCCGAAAACGTTTCGGCGACACTTTTGAGCGTAGTGTCTTCTATGAAGTTTTCCACCGGAAACTTTTCGTGATACAGACCGCGACAATGTTTCTGGTTCTAAAGTTATCCTGAAAATCTCTGCATGGTGAACTTTTTGATGTGTTTGCTGCTACCTGATGGCAACGTGTTACTGAGTCTTGGGTCCACCGCCCGGTATATCAGTTCTGTTCGAAAAAAAATCGAAAGGGTCCGATATTTGGCATTCGCGGGAGGGCATAACACTCTCGTTAAGGTGGCAGTTTTGAGCCACCCCTCCAAGGCTAAGTCCAATCGGGTTTATTCTGAGAACTGTAACAAATATTACATGTAAACATTTATAAATGTAGGTATCTGCTTGGTAGTACTATTCAGGGATACTCTTTCAAGTGAGGAGTTGAAGGAGGACTCCTGTTGATTACCATCGGAATCAGCTTGGAGCAATTAGTTTCGGGGAAGCTCTTACATTAAGCTTTTTCTGTTCGTTGGAAGAACTCTATTACTTCCCAGCTTGCGTCAAAAAAATCGCCAATTGGGTGTTTTTCGTGGGCTAGGACACTGTGGCCTTTGATTAAGGAAAGACAGGAAACAACTATATTTCTTAATTGAGGGGTCAGCTGGCTGGCCCTCGCAAAGATGTGTCGTTTTTGGTTCACAGATAGCTGCTCAGGGTTCATGAATGCTGTGCATATCTCACTACGCTCATCACACGCTCTCAAAACTGTCCTAAACGGTCTAAGGTTTTCCCGTGGAATACGTCTGTTTGTGGACGGTTCTATTTTTGGGTTTCAGGTAGTCCCACTCTTCAATAGGTCACTGGCTTTCATTTTTTTCTTTTGAAAAATGGCTTTTTGAGCCCTGGTACGACTTAGTGCAGTATTTTTTGAAGAAAGGGAAATCGTCTTAGTCTGGATGAATTGCCCTAAGAAAGAAGGATTCCCGATGAGTAATCCTCTTTAGATTGCTCGGATGCCCTTTCCTAACTGACCATCATTTTTCATCTGGCTGACATTAAGGATGGCATTTATTCATCAAAAAAAGTGCTTTCTCTTAGATTGATGATTCACCTGTTCAGTAATGTGTATTATCGATTGGCCCGTTTTTTACGCTCCTGAAGCACAAACATACAGACGTGCTATACAGTTTTGTCTTGATGCAGTTCTGTTCTTCGGATCACTTTCGAATTTTCTCGAACAAACCAGAGGTTTAAGGCGACTATAAAAACTTGGTGAGGAATTGTTTATTGGATCGATGCCAAGAAAAATTCCCGTCGACCGAAGAATGTTGCAAGTCTATTGCCCTTTTCGACTAATCATTACTCATCGTAGGATGACCGTCGTCTTCGTGCGACGGCAGCCACCATGACATTTGTTGGCATATCGTGCCCGGAGCTCATTACCCGAGGGAACCAGGGCTCATTTTCTTTCTCGGTGAAGGGAATGCCTCTACTTCACGGGTTCCGTAATCCCCTCATTCCACGCTCTACGTCCACGTGATCGAATCGAATGAATGAGTCTTATTTGTTTATAGATAATGGACGGCTTAGAACTCACTCGAAGACAGCATGTGGTAATCAGCCGCGGTGGGGGCTCGCCGTTTGGCCATCCAAGTCACTATAATGAGTGTCGATGGGTCAGCGATGACGGAGACTCTCTGGGGACCATTACCCTCTCCGCGACTTGATATTTACGACTACTGAATGTGTCACCACTTCGAAGCGGGGTGAACTGCTTTGGGGGATTTATTGACAATGGCCATTATTGCCTCGCTTGGGCAACTCGAGGTATCTTTGAGGGCACCGGACAACTGTTCCTATGAATTGGAGCAAACTCATGAATTTTCAAAACCTTTTTCTCAAAGAAGCCGAAGAATTTTCCGAAATGGTTTGGCATACACCTCGACAACTGCTATGTGTAGTTTACGGACCTCTTGCCTTAAAAGCACCTTGCTCCGGACCTTGAAAAGCAATACCTACCAAAAACAAATATTTTATTCCCAGTTTCGATTTCCGATTTTCGGCTTCCGCAGCTTTGTTGATCGCTGTCGCTAAAAATTCGGCGTCCGTGAACGTGTCAAGGTACCCAGAAACGCCTCCGATTTTCGACAGCTGCCTATTTGGGCGTCTACAAATTCGACAATAGTTCTTATAGATTTCTTTCTTTATTGTCGCTAGTATCTCAGCAGAGCGTAGGAGAATAAGCGCCTGCCCTGGGCCCTATGACGCTTTCAGTTGGGTTATGGAGGCCAACTAATGGTACATTTCATGGCTTGATTCTCTATCGAGCTCCATCTTCTCAGAATGAACAGGCTCCCAAGGAAGGCATGAATTCTAGTGAGGTTCAGCCAAGAAATCGCAGCTCTCATTTCGTAAGTCCATGGAGAAAGGGACACGTGACGCTCACTCGATCCATTGCCCAGGCCACATTTCTTCTGTTAGGGGCATTGTGGTTAGGCAAAGTGGGTGGGTTACTGTAGAACTACGAAGATTTCCCAATTCTTTTCGTCCGCCATCATTGTCTCATTACCTCCTCTGCGGAAAAAAACTTGGACATCTGGCAGTTTTTCTGCGCATTGTGATGGAAATTCTGCCCTAGTTCCACATGTGCGCCACCCACAGCACCAGTAGCTCGCTGGCTATCGAACAATGGCAGAGTTCATTGCCAAATCAGCGGGATACGGTCATTACAAGAGTTTAATTGGTTTGCGAAGGCGCTGCGGCATTATATAGGGTCGCGTTCGAGCTCTCGGCTGCTAATCGAGCATATGGATAGCGTTAAAGCGGCCAGATGTGTGTGTGTTATCCAAAGATACACCGCGAAAACAAGAGATGGGGACGGCACTGGGTTTATTATATGCTTCCTCAAAGGGATTGCATTTGAGTTTGATTAAATCCATTTTGGAGTGCGCCATGCACTGTCAACTTACACTCAGCAAGCGTGCAGACAATCGAATGCTAACTGGCCTTCCTGCCGGTGAATCAAGCCAGTGTTTATCCTAATTCTGGCAACATTAGTCAGAGTGTGGAGAAACAAAAAGCGCCGTTGGTTTGAGCGGAACATGATCTGTGATCGGACCCCAAATGCTTTTGCTAGGTAGCGCTACTCGCTACTACACCGTCTAGGCTCTTTTGTTCTCTGCACCCTAAAAATTTCATCAATTTAAGACTTTCTACAAACTGTTATGGGCGGCAGATTCTGTACAGGGGGAGGGGAGGGTTAATTTCCCGGAGTAGACCGGCATACGGTTGTACATGTTTGCGTCAAAGTATGTTTCAGACAACTTTATACGTTCATAGGAATTCTGCCGTGTGGCAGAGCATTGTCGAATCGAGATTCGTACTATGCGAGACTGGTGGTGGTGTAGATCGGGGGCGGTGGTGTGAAAAGGGAGGTGTGAATTGGAAACGTCCTTTTGCAAATTTGGCTGTTTGCACTAATCTTCTGAACCCTTTCCAGACCCTTTCAGGCAATTTCTCGCTTAATTTCATCGGACCCTCTCATTAAATGAGCTCGCTGCAAGAGCTTAGGAGTCAATAAGAGCACTGCGGTGTGGTCAATGCGAGCATGGCTTTCAATGGTTCCATACGGGGTCATTATGAGATTTCCCTACGTCAAATCAATCAGAAACACTCGATTCGGATTGCGCAAGCGCGACGCCAGGGCCTGAGAGAGCGTTCGCTGGGAAACTAAAGTCTGGGGATAACGCGCTGAGTTATGATTTAATCGCGTATAAAGCACGAAAACATTGTGAATAGAAAACTGGGAACAAAAGAAAAGTGAAGGCAGAAGAATCATTCAAGTAGGCGCACTGGCCTAATCTTAGATGTGGGCAATGTATTTCGAGAGAAAGAAATGTCTTGTAAAGGTTGTGGGGAGGGGAATTACCGACTGATGATGCATAAAATTGATCTTATAGCTAGCCCTATGAGCAATGTGTTCCTACTTGTATTCGCGCGACTTTATACCGGGAGGATATAGGCAGGAGCTTGAATGACTGTATGACGCGTTCTGATGAGTAAAAATTATACATATTTTTTAATGAGTGTCCTCAATTTCACTCGATAAGCAGAAATTAGGTAAGCCTTTGAAGAGGGTCTGAAGCTTGTAGAATGTCTTCTTTGCATCGGCTTTAGGAGAGTCCGTAGCTCACAAATAGAACCCATGGCTCTTATGACCTTGAGGATGCTAGCCGGGCACTATTTACCCTTTACTGCCACTCGAGAACTGAGCCGGGTTTTTATCGAAATTTGTCCATGACTGTGGATTCGGCTAGAAACTTGCCTCAGGGGTAATTCGACCCGTAGAACACGAATATCACATTTACGCGGCTAGAACGCCTGGCGCTCGCGCCAGAAGCACCGCCCAAAAGGCGCCAGAACATCTCGGATCACCAAATTCGCTGGAAACTTGTCTTCAAAGGTACTTTGACCCGTAGAACATGAATATCGGGGGTGGGACAGTAAAAGGTGAGTAGTGCTGAATGTGCCGCTCCCCATCCAAGCAGCATTCTTAGCTGGAACTTATTTCTAGGTTTCCTACCGATGCCTCCTCGTTCTCAAGCTCTGATGAGGCAAATTTCATATCCACTACTGTTGCTTGAATCACAGCTAGCTGAATGCAGCTGCCGTGATCCCTGAGTGGGAAAAGGGGAGAAATTCGTGCCCAAGACTCGTCTTACGGGTCAGATATACCTAGCAAGAAGACGCTCTACGGGCCAAGGTGTAAACCCACCAACCTCGAAAGAAATCACTTAAGAATCTTGCGCGAAACTTCTTGGACTTTTCGCTAACATGAATATGGTCAGTTGCGAGCAGCTGGAAATAGCCCCCGACGTTTTCACGCATACATTATACGAAGTTTCACGAGTTTCACGATTCGGTTTCTGAAGAGAAACAAACGTACAAAAACTACACGTTATGGACCATCGAAGGACCAGGAGGCAGAGCCAGGCGAGGCATGGAAAGAAGACGGCGTTTGGCCGGCTACGTACCAGGCGACGCAATGAGAGAATCGGGTTAAAGCGCGCGATTTCGGAGAGTGGAGACAAATCGATCGATGGAATAGGATGGAGTAGAAGTGTAAGATGTGAATGCAACGAAGCAGAAGGCCAGAAAGAGCTTCTAGTGAATGCACTCCAAGAACCAAGTTTGAGCATCCCCGTCGCCAGCATTCGTGAAAGACGTCCGTGGGCAATTCGAACGCGTAGCAGCCTTTTCGAGTTTTCGAATTTCTAATCAAAACGAAAGCAATACTTCAGTTCTTTTCACTATTATCGTGGATAATGAGTCTCAAGCCAGTGATTTATGGCTGAAATAGAATCATGATTTTTCCGCGCAAGATTCCTTTAATGTATAACATGAGAAAAGTATGCTCACTGCAAGCTACACTATACGGCCACCGTGCATAGATTAGGTTCCAAATTGATACCTGATTTGCTATCACCTTAGCCTACTCGCGATTTACTGAGCATTTTGACCAATGTTTACAGTCATTCCTGTTTCTCATTATTTTATTGGCTTTGTTTAAATGATCTTCGTTTCCCTGGTTGGATATGTCGTAATTGCAGAACTAATAGAAGTCAAAGTGACGTCCTTGAACAATTCGATGTCACGGTTTTTGTCATAAATGCTCAATACTTTCAATACCGTAATGGTTGCTAAATCGCCAACTGCATGCAGTTGACCGTTGGAGGCAACGTGAATGTAGAGGAAAGTCAATTCGAACATATCTGAAAACTAGGCGGACTAACGCGTTGCGTCGTCTCCTTATGCGGCTAATTTCATAAGCCAATTAAGTCGCGCAGGTGTTTCTTGATAATTGCTTAATTGTCTGTCTAAAAGACGCTCGTTCCGACACGGGTTCCCATTGTTATACAGCGGTTCACCAAGAGAACGGTAATTACGGGTGATGAACGAACGACGCTGTGGACCCATAAAACGGTCCTGTTAGGGGTCAAACAAGGGTCAAACTTACTGGAGCGGATTCAGAGAAGGATTTCGAAAAGTCATTGTTTGGCCAGCAGTCTACGAAATCCTTCTTAAACCGATTTCTTTTTCGAAACAATTTCTATGTCGTACCTGAAGTCATATGTTAGCCTTCGGCGTAGCATAGATTCGTACCTGCTATGTACGCGTACTGTAGCAAAGCGTCGTCTGCCACTGCGCTGCGATTTGCCACTAAATGCTTTTGATTACATCGATCTATTCATATTTTAGCTCGTATTCAAAGCCTACGTATCGAAGTTGAGGACGTCGATGAACCACCAGCGTTTGTCAATGGACCGGTACCTTTCCTTACCGTTGTACCGCTGGAGACTCCCGTTGGATTTCATGTTTACAAAGTAAGTTGATTTTTTTTTGAAAATTGAAAAACTTTTTTTCAGGGCTTCTATTTTTACTTTTACACTTGCATTAATTTTTATACCCTCTTCCGTTTCTTTTCTGTGGATTGCAGTAGATTGCAGTAACATTCGAAACCAACTCATTTGAAAGTGTGAGTGGTAAACATTTGAATAGGTATACTAGTCACTAAGTCCAGTAGCAATTGAAAATGTGCATAAAAAGTCATCTAGATATTATCTTAAATGAGCGCTATCGCAAGATACGGGGACACGGTGGTGGCAACGCGCGAAACCTTAATTTTCTCTGTTTTCTCAGCCGGGATTGCCCTCAGGAAGGGTCTATTTGTATTTGTATGTGTATACAAGTAGACATGTACCGGAAGAAAGAAAGTATGTCGTTGAATACAAACAAGTTTAGGGGGATTTTCTATTCCCCTAGCCTGGGGAGAGGGATTGATATGGCGCTTGGGCTTAGGCTAAGAAGCTGCCCCGGATCTTGCGATAGCACCCTTCAGCGTAGCTGGGCTCACAAGTTACTGTCTTTTACCGAAAAAAGTAGTGAAAACTCCGTTCAAATTAGTCACTACTTTAGTTTTTATTTACCTATTCAAGATTAATAAACAAGAATGAGTCACTAACATGTGCAAACATGAATTCATTCGAAAACTTCAAGATTAACCAGTAGGAGCAAGTGAACTCAAGAAAAGCTCGGAATTTTTCTCATTTGTGATGCCGTGCTTTGAACCTTTTGTCACGTAGCTTCAAGTGGACTCGGCTCAATTGAAGTCCTTTGATCGACGTCAGTTCAAGGTGGACTCGGCTCAACTGTCGGTTGGAAGTCCTGCTCTTGTCAGGATTTGCCAAAGCGCATGAATGCTGGAACTTAGGCAGGTTCAGATGACTGATCGCACAGAGGGCAACTTATCTGGTTTGTTCATGGTTGCTAGCGGACCTTGTCGAGAGGAGATAAGCACGGCGAAAAAAAGTAAAATAACAGTAGTAAATGGATTGTCCTTACAGCTTTGATTCGCTACCACTGTCAGAAAGCATACAAAAAGTTGAAAATTACAAAAGACGAGTCCCGCAACGTTGAAGCAACTACCATATGGCTCGGATTGTGGTTGTTTGTGGAGTTTGGCTACGAAAACGTAATAAATCTCTGTGCGAAACGTGCTACAAAGCAAGATTTTCACCATGACATTAATGAAGTCACGATGTTGATTTTCAGTTTGTTGCTCGTGATGAAGGAGGAGACGGTGACGATGACGTTGAGTACCGGCTGATTAATACCGAACGTAAGTTCCCTGGAGTTCTTAGATTCTAAAATAGATATTTCGTGTGTTATGGACTTATGTTCCTTTTTTAGTTGTATATTGTCGGAAGATTGTCGCTTGCCATTTTTTTTTGAAGGGGATAGGCTTCAAATACTCGTTCTTGTTTCGGTTGGTCGATTTCTTCATAATAATCTGATGTGATATCACTATATCTTATTCTCACATAGCACAGCTTTAATCTTTTTTTAGATCCTTCGTAACAAAAATAGAGGAATTTACTTTCGACTTGAAGTTTGCGAAAGGTTTAAATGTACGAAAAAACTTTGATACGATCTCATTCGCATGAATAGTGTAAATTTTTAATTGTGATACTCAAGTTTCAAATTATAATCAACAAGTTCCGGCATCGAGCATTTTTGGCTTTTCTCTTTTTTCATTCTGCTTATTCGTTTAGCTATTTCCTGGTTGTTGTAGTTAGGTGGGTTGAAGTGGTGAGTGTGCCGCTCCATGCGCGAAGGTCCGGCAATAAAATTTGTATCGTGCCCGCTTGTCTAATCATTGAAGCCCTTCTATTTTGGGGTTCGGTTCGAGTATCAAACTCTCTTCGAGAAATGAACATCGCGGCCTTCGCAGACGTTGTATAGATCAATTCACATTCAAAATGCGACTAAGGAGTAGAAAATAGGAGTAGAATGCGTGGCGAATGCTAGGAATGGGTTTTCAACTCGTTCAATCCTCTTGATCCTCCAAGGACTATGACGCTAGTTATTGGCTTCTTGAGCTTATTTGATTCCATCTCTCAATACCTTTGTGTTTAAGCGTCTGGGATGTTTACGGTGGACACAAGCACAGGGGTGGTTCGCACTGCTGTACGGCAGTACAAAGAAGGACAACCTATCGAGTACTTGTTCAAGCAGTTGATAAGACCCCGTCGGACAACGCTACGCAGCAGGTTTGTCTAAATGTCTCCTCCAATGTTGCTGTGAATGTAGACGTAATTTGCAAGTAATTTTCCCTCAGGTATCTGAAGTGGCAAAATTGGAAATCCTTGCCGGCGATCGTCCACCGCAGTTTCTTCAGCAGCACTATACGGTTTCCTTACCCGAGGACGTCGTCAAGTTGATTTAGGTAGGAATTGTTGGCTTCAGCGATAGATTATGTTTCGAGGTGGGAGGACGTGTGCTATTTTGTTTTCTGGAAAGTTCGATGCCCATGAGGCATTTGTTTCGCCATAGCTCAGCATTGTCTGAAATGGTAGCCTCGGTCAGAGAAACTGTTTGATCAGCAGATATTAAAAAAACTTTGAAGCTTTAGGCAGTATGTTCCGTAACTTCAAATTGTGTACCTTGTGCATTCCATTGTACGATTATGGCGCGACTTTCATGTGGGATTGCGTAGCCCCCCAGTTCGCCGGATGCGTGCATCACAGCGCAGGAGTAGTTAATGAACAATTTTACTGATTGCTTTTATTCGCAAAAATGCGGGGTGGGACGAAATCAGAATTGATTGGATTGTGACTGCAGTTTTTAGCGCCAGTTAGGCCTTGGGTGAGTGCTAACAAGAATGCTGGGATTAGTGAACAAAACTTCTGCTACAAAAGGGACTCGAACCCGCACTTTCTGTTTATTGGGCAAGTGCGCTACCAGTTACGTTACCGGGACATCATTTTATTCCAACTCGTTGTATCGTTTGTTACACCCAGTTTTGTGAAAAATATAATGTACACATCAACATTGTTGTATCTTTAGGACACTTGATTCGTTTTATTTTTTCGCATTTTCTTGTCATATTTTTTTTGCGGACTGCAAGCTATATCGACGGGATAGAGTTTTGAATAATGTTTTGTAATTACATCCTCTTTTACTATTTGGGGACTGTTGCCCACTTCTTTAAAGGAGGATTTTACGATTAGAATGGAGGTCGAGGAAGAAGTAATTCACCTAGTTGAGTAACCCACGGACCTCCTGAGGGTGCGAACTGATGCGCAATTCGCATCGAAAAATTTGACCTCGGCGACCTATTATGCCTCAAAGTTGGCGGGTCTGGCGATCTCCGCCCACCGACCAGCTGATCACTCGCCGCAGATCTATACGTGGGATTGATTAGATAGCAGAGAGAGCGTGATGTTGAGGAGGGCACAGCGATAAGAGTCGCATCAATGCGCAAATCAGCGGGGAAGGAAGGGGTCCCATTTCTCGGGTTCTGGGCCGTTTCTCATGGTTCTTCCTTCTTTCGTGTACCAATCACCATCCCTGAGTTAATTTGAAATGGGTTGCCTTCCATGAATCATTTTTGACTGTCTTTCAAGGCAGTATGTGCCTTAGTTAGATCCTCGTTGGAGATGAAATTAGAGGTGCTAAATGATGCTGCAGCGAGGGAAAAACCAAGGAAAAGGTCTTGATCCCGCAAAATATCTATCGAAATATCAAAATCTTCTTTGCTGATTTTCGCTAAAGATGACCACCTTCCAATTGCTCCCTTGGCTCTTCTTATTGCTATTTTTCTACAACCTCTCACCTGCCTCTAAGCTTTAGGTTAAGTTATAAGTTGAGCTAGTTTTGAGTTTTAGCGCATAAAATAAGGAATAGCAAAAAAATGACGTGCTACCATTTTATAGTACTCTCTGATTTTCAGTGTGGTAGACGTGCGAGCTCATCGCTTTCGAGCCATAGACGATCGGCGCTCAAAAGGAGAGCTCACCTACTCGGTTTGGAGTCAGCATGGTGGTCAACGAGAAGCGACGTCTGTGTTTGGCATCGATCCAAAAACTGGTGTCATCCATCTGAGACGCTTATTGGATTACGACGATCCATCTCAGCCAAAACTACACAAACTCATCGGTACGTATTTCTTCATGCCATCTTAATCAATTCGTGAAAGCGTCATCCTCACCCAATTTCCTTCGCTTTAATTAAACGCCGCGATGACCTTATCTGGATCGCGAGGGGAAATATCTCAGGAGATGAGCATGAGGCCATCAGGAACCACCTACGTAACGAGCTTTGGACACTTATCCGCGCGACGGACTTCATTAGGCATCGGATTATCCGTGTCCATCCATAGTAATATCGTTACCGCTCTGGCAAATCCTCAACGACTTATTAGTCATGTGGATGATCCACGCTGATTTATATGCACGGTTTTGTAACAGCTGTCCGGGTTACGTGACCTCAAAGACCAGCCGACGAGGATCCCGCACCCTGCAATCCTTATGACCCGAAAAAGCTTAAGGAGAGCAGCGCCTTCTTAACATGGGATTTCCTCTATTTGATTATAGACCGGAGGTGAAGCGGGGTCGGTGGCGGGGCGTCTGGGGACCACATCCATCATGGCCAGAGTAGATGACACTGTCGTGTGTCATTCAAGCATTGCACGTTGATAAGCGGACAGCATGTGATTCAGGAACTCCCCAATGGTTAGCGATCTCTTATGAATCTGCAGGAGGGCAGATGGGAGGTGGGAGGTGGCATAGGAGAGAAAGGATTCAGGAAACCAAGAATCAAAAAAGTAGGCGTTGCTCAAGCGGTACTAGGGCAGCAGAGTACTAGTTTACACGAAAACAAATGAGTCCTCTATGTTGCAACGTTATTGGGATGCGCCACGCACTTGCTTACATGCAAAAACAACCTATGAGTGTATCGAAAGCGAATCAGTGTTTCGCGTCAAAAACAAATTGGGCTGAAACTCAAGGGAACAGAGTAGAGCACGATTTAACATAATTCTTGACCATTTTTCACTCACATGAAATCGGCATTCGAAACCACTGATTCCCTTTCGTAAAAGTGACGACTCACTGGGTAAGAGCTGCGCTCGAAACGAGTAGTCTACGCATACAAACAGTGTCAACTGCTAGGCCGATAAATTCTCTGAAAGGTAGCTAAGACGTGTTTCGTTCCGTTCTGAAAACCAGGCAAATACTGCGCGCAACTGAACTATAGTCTCCAATCCACTGATAGTGAAGTGATAGATCGGATCCATGGTACAGCATTTTTTTGTGGAAATGATTTCGTATAATTATGCTATACATAGTTCTTATAACGCCGAACATCGAGCAAGCGGAGCGAATGCTGGCTGATTTCGACTGCGCCTGTGGTAAGGGGTCTACAGCTGAACCTAACGAAGACGATGTTTATGAGAAACGGATTGGTTCCTGATGCCCCATTCACGCTCAACGGAACGAACATCACCGAATGCTCCAGCTACGTGTACCTAGGTCGGGAAATCAATATGATGAACGATCTAGCTCCAGAGCTGAGCAGGAGGAAACGAGCGGCTTGGGGAGCGTACAAGAACATCGAGGGAGTAGTGAAGAAGACGAAGAACATCCGGCTCCGTGCCCACCTCTTCGATTCCGCTGTCCTTCCTGCCCTAACCTACGCCTCAGAGACTTGGACTCTGCGCAGGCAGGACGAGCATGCGGTCAGCGTTATCCAACGCGCTGTCGAGAGGACGATGCTAGGAGTAACCCTATACACGCAAGGGGACCGAACTACGCCAACGATCGAAGATCAGGGACGCTGCCGTTTTCGCCAAGGAATCGAAGATAAGGTGGGCCGGACACGTCATGCGATTTTGCGATGACCGTTGGACCAGAGCGGTTACCGACTGGATCCCTCGGGACGTCAAACGAACACCTGGACGACCGCCGGCCCGATGGTCAGACTTCTTCACGAAAGCTCTGAACGAAAGGAATGAAGGACTCGTGTCCCTCGAGCGAGGGGTCCACTGGACAACTCTTGCACGCGACAGGGACGAATGGAGACGTTGCTGGCGCCCGCTCGAGCAATTCGATGATCAACGGGACGACAGGTGATACAGGTGATACAGGTGAATACAGCGCCGTGAGTATCAGCGCTGATTGAAATGACGTAGTCCGCGCCTATGCCAGCTCGTTTCCTTTCTGGTCGTCTTCTTCTCAATTCTTTGAATCTTCGGGACTTTGAAGGGGAGATAACATTAAACTAGAGATTGGATCTCAATTTCAAAGGTGTGAGAGGTACTGTAAGGTAGTACTCGCACTACGAGCACTGGTGTAGTTTTACTGCCTTCGCAGTTTCACGATTTTGGGTTGGTAAAAGGTAGCAGGGCTATCCTAGTGTCGTTGCGCAAATTTCTTAAACGTTTATGAGAAGAACCTCTCTTCATTAATGATCATAAAATTTGTCTATGACGAGCCGACTACTCGTCAGTGAATCAGATGTGACTAATCAGCCCACAAGTTTCAAGAAAATCAATTTTTAAGTCGTTGCCAACGAAGATGACAAAGAATCGAGTGTAACGCGGTGGACGTGTGCAGATCGCCGATGTTAATGACAATGCTCCAGTGTTCAGCCGACCGCTCTATACTACTCAGGTCCGAGAGGACTTTGACATCGGAAAGCCAATCCTTACAGGTACGTCACTCCGAAACTCTCAATCCGTTGTAAATATTCCGTATTGTGAGTAGCAGCCCTTGAAAAGCTTCAGCAAAGGCCGATTTTGATTTGGTGCGTCACTGAACGGTGTTTCTTGCGCGTGAGTAATTTAGGTGGCAGCTCTCACACAATATCTTGGTTCCTCCTCACGCCAGCTTCGCAAAGTACTTCCGTTTTGAAATGATGCTGCGAAGGGCGCCCAGGGTTGAAAGTCCCAAAAAGTTCTCATTTTATTTCATTCGATGCCATTAACACGCGCAGCCACAAACGCAAACCTTTGAAAAAAGCAGACACGTAAATGCATGCCCAAGATCCATACTGTCATGAGTAAATATACAAAAAAAGTATTGCGGCAAGATTATTGATATAACTACGTGGAAAACGGAAGGAAAAAAACAAAGGCAACCACAAACGCAAAATAAGTTCATGATACTACTCATACGGTCACTAGCATTTTGAAGTTGCATGATGGTCTAGGTACAGTCGATATCTCGAAGTCTGATTGGGCGTGTCACCGGAAATGACGTGGCAGCCACCGCACTTGATAGAAGTTGCGCGGATAAGCTGCTTCCAACACGCTTTGCTGATATCTGGCGGAGTATTTTATCCACACAACATCTATCAAGTGCGGTGGCTGCCACGTCATTTCCGGTGACACGCCCAATCAGACTTCGAGATATCGACTGTACCTCACGCTGCCTCACTAATTCTTTTATGAATTTCAGTCCAGCGCGATGAAAAAATTAATAATTTCTAACCTTAGAATTAGGTCGAGGGATAAAGACCTGGATACCTCCCCTTCCCGATACTTCTGTTTTTGCGAAAGCAACTCAGAACACTTCCGAAAATTCATGTATGACTTGCCAGTTCCACCTATTCGTAGGCCCAGTTTCCTTCTAACGAATTTCCTACAATATGCGCGAACTATTGCTTTTTTATTTGTGTTCTGCGGAAACGTCAGGGAAGATCATGGATGTAATTGCCGAATAGCCAGTAAATCGTGGAAATGAGATCTCTCCATGGTTTTTTTTTTTCTTTTTGAGAAAAAGAGGAGTGTCCTTTCTGTTTAGTTCGAACTGAAGACAAGGATTCTGGCGACAACGCTAGAGTGAAATATTCGGTCGACAACGGCAACTTTACGGTCAACGATCTAGGAGAGATCTCTGCTAAGGTACGGTGACTTTTATTTTGAGAATGAGTATTACATTTATGTGTGGCTTACCACCTTGCCAGCTCTCCCGAATCCGAATTCATGACATTCCTAACTCCATGAGTTTCCTTCTCCATGCACTTCGGCTTCCTTTTTTCCACAAATCTGCGCTTCTCGCATCGACCAGACATTTTCGTAGGGGGGAGGCTAGCCAATAGGAAACTCGCAATCTCCGCCCATACGGTTCAAGTGCAAGTTTTTGCGCGCTCGTCTGCTAGTATTGGGTTGATCATTATATTCGTATAATTCGTATAATTCTTGATCCATATTCCTGGGCCGAATTTTTTCAGAATCAATTTTCTTCATGTCAAATTAGTGTCATTACGAAATAAGTTAGTATGTTGAAGGAGGCATCAGTACCTTAAACTAGGATGTTCCAGAAGGTCAAAGGGCAGTGGAATAAGTAAGTAGGGATCGAAATGGATCAACGACCAAAGCAGGCGATTATGCTTAACGATCATTTAAAGAAGAACCTTGCAAGGAGTGCAGTAGGCAAGACCAGCGCTGTGTTTGCCTCAGTCTTTGCTACTGATCGGGCACTGGGCTATTGGCTTGAAAGCATCGGCAAAGGCGATACAAGCTGCAAAGTTTGACCTCATCCTGAGCCCCCAGTCACTTTCGATGAGGATCCATTGCGCTGTGAATCGGAAGTTCACGACCGGACGCTACCACCTGAGATTTGTAGCAGAATACCTGGGCACAGCCGATGCACCACCGCAAGCTGTCTGAATGAAACGGGCTGTAGCAGAATGAAGTTTCGATGGGAACGGCATGCATCTCTGACCATGACGAGAAGCAGACCTGACCATCTGCAGAAATTTCATTCTGCGCAGGCATAGCCTGGACTTTCCCTAGTCGGTCACCAGTGGAGATGAGTCATGAGTCCACTACGACAACAACACGCGGCACGCCTTATGGCTATCTCGCAGCCTGAACCCACCATCTCACCCAAAACCCGACCTCTTTCGTCAGAGAATATTACCCCCATTTGTAGGATTGGTCGGGTATCCCACTTTGAGAACCGCTTCATCTTATATAGACAACCACTGCGAAGATAACCATGGAAAACTCCCGAGGTTGGCCGCAGCAGTGCGAGAGAACCATTCGAAACGTCTCAAAATCTCCTTCCTCCGGATGAACGCCCGACCTTACATTGCGAAGATAACTCGCCACCTTCTGAGGGAAACTGGCTCGATCGCGATACCACATCTATCGTATAGCCCTAACATTACTTCATCGCACTATCCCCTTCTCGATGCCCTGAAGCAGTACCTTCGAGAGAAAGGGGTCATGAAATACAACCACCCAAAAAACGACCTCTCCGAACTCTTCATCCCATAGCTCCACTCGTTTTGAGAGGAATGCATCCATTCGCTGCCTAGCAAATGAATGCATATCAGCGATTGCGACGGTGGTTATATTGTTGATCAGTTATTCTCCAGGAAAGAAAAAACTCAATGAAATGAAAGTGTCGAAATTCGGCCAGAAATTATGGTTCAGCCCAATAGCTTCGTTTGAACCTATTTGTTTCACCTTCCCACTTTGCTTTCTATTCGTTCACAATAACTCAACCTTAAACCGAGTCAAAACGTGGCTCTGAACTGGTCAATTTTTTGTATGGAATGTATGCCTTATCGGCTCGCGTATTTGAACCGACTGGACGCAGATCAATTCAAAGAGCGCTTCTTCATCTATCGTTTCAATGTCACAGCTACAGACTTCGGAACACCGCCACTTAGTTCGAACGCAACGGTATGCTTCTCTCATAAGTCTCTTATGTAATCGTAACGTGTGCGCCTGGAAAACAAGGACATGACGTATTTTGTAGGAAATAGCCAGAGCAGCCATTTCATACTTATACTTGCTCCTTTCAGGTACACATTCGTACAAGAAAACACCAACGATGAGGCTCCTGTGTTTTTCCCGACTCGGCATTATACTGCCTATGTGGCCGAAGATGCCCAAGGAGGAACGCCGGTCGTTCAAATTCAGGTTGGCAATGGTTTTCGAAACCTTTCGTGACTATGGGTTCTCATTTCAGATCTAAAAGTTTACTCGTAGTTTTTTTGCGGTAGCACAAATTATGCGCTGCTGCGAGTGGAAGCTCCGCCCATCAATTGTATAGCTCCACCCACATTTTATATTGAAAGTCGCATAAAGCATATGTTCGTAAATATACCCACTTACATCGATATTGGCACTTTGCAACGATTTCAACATTTAATTCCTCTATATCTTCTACTCATGTTCCAATTCCTCAGAGAGGAAACTATATTTTTTTCTGGACACTTCATCATCCAATTACGCGCCAATCTCAAGATCCAGTATTGGCTTTATGTGCGTACAATCAATATGATTTTCCATACAAATAGAGCGCATGATATTAATACAATGATTCAAATTTGGAAGCACGCTAAGAAGCTTTACAGCAGGCAGACTATTAGCTTGAGATAATATAGAATCACCTTCCTGTTTATATACAGTAGCGGTCAAAAGTGTTCGCCGAAACGGTTTTTCGTGCTTCTCTTTTTTTTGCCAGAAAAAATCAATGGTGGCCTCGAAATTTTTTTCTTTTGAATATCCTGATTCTTTAAGGCTTGAGGATATAAAAACAAAACATAGTATATCAATCTTTGGAGGGCGTTGCTCAAGCGAGAAAAAATAATGCACTAAAATCGTTTCGGCGAACACTTTTGACCGCTACTGTATATTACTGGAAATAACGCGCAAGCGAGACTGGGGAGAACCTCTTTTTTCAAGAGGTCAGGGCTACTCAGTAAAACATACTGTTAACATGCACTTTAATGAGGGATAACTTCGGAGAAGTTCTAGATGCAAGTAGTGTCGTGCGGCGCTGGCACATCCACCGTCCAGTCCCGGAGATGCGACCCTATAAACCTGTATGTCGTCTAGGCCAATCAATTCTAAAAATCCCCCGAATGGTACATCGCTGCGCACGCAGGTCGTTGAAGGCCAATTAATTCAAATCGCCACTACGTTCTTGAATGGAAGTACAATAGAGTGCGTGGCGCATCTCAAAACGGGATCGATCAACGCCAAAAGCCTTATCCGTTATCCTTTACAACACAACTGAATCTACTTGTTTCACAGCGTTTCTTCGTAAAAGACGCTAAAAACTTTTATTTCACGAAGGCTTGTTCATCTGGCAATTTTCTCCAGGTTGCACACATTTGTTCTTGTGATCCATTAAATAACCCTTTTCACATCCACATCCTGGTGGAGGTTTCGGAATAAACCAGTTCGTCTCTTGGCTATTGCAGTAGATAAAACCTTTCAATTTTGGATACCATTTTTGGTGCGGGCCATTACAATCTTCTTCTGAAAAGTCATCCATTGTGCATAAGCGAGAGAAGTTCTAATCTTACAGTGAGAGTATGAAGAAATCTGAGCGCTATCGCAGTATACGGGGGCATCCTCTAGGGCTAAGCCTAGAAGGAGGCAGGAGCTCCAGGGAAAATGAGAACGGCTCACTTGGAGAAATGCTTTGCCATCACTACGTATGCCCCCGTATATTGCGATAGCGCCAAAATCTGTTTTCTTTCCTGTGATGGCATTCGCAGGGTGCTGTGGCGTTATGTTTGCTTTTGTATGATAGGCCACGATGCCCCCTCGAGTGGAGTGATGGCATAGGCTTGAAAGTCCAGTTTGGCTTGACGAAAGCTCCCGTTTTGGGGTGCGTTTTAGTTCTCCTCCTCAGGTCAGGTCACCTAAAATTGAGACACCACTCATTTGCTCGAAGCAAGCTTAGGACTAAGCCTAGGCCCAATCATAGGCTTAAGCATAAGCCAATGTGTAAGCATAAGCCTTAACCTAAGTCTAAACCCAAGCTTAACCTTAAGCTTCAATGATCGCGCAGCTCGGGGACCTGACCTAGGAGGAGAACTGAACGTCTCTCCCGTTTTCCATTTTCATTCGTATGCATCTCCACTGCTCATCGCTGAGGATGACTCCAGCGCGTATGGATTGACTGAGAATCAAAGCACAAATCACGATTAGATTCATTACTATATTTCGTGAATTGTACTGCCGAGTTTGCAAGTGGAGAGGTGAGCCATTTGCGGCACTTAAAGGCAAAAGTCGGGCTCAATAAGGGGTATTATGGCGATTGAAACTGAGTATAGAGATGCGAAGTGGAACGACAGTGGAGAAAAAACGAAAAAAACCGTCGACAACAAACCCTCGCTCCCACTAGCAGTGAAGGAGGCTGCTTGGGAGAGAGCCACGTCCAAAG
>MU883069.1:0-24093 GCA_036418205.1 Ostertagia ostertagi
CACTAATGATATGTACCCTAAAATCCCATAGATAAGAGCGGTCCATAGATATTTTTTCAAAAATAAAATAAAAATAAAAATATTTTTTCAAAATCATTTTTTACCGGTAAATTAAACCGCTCTTATCTATGGAATTTTACTGATCGAATGGGCTCTTCAAGTTCTATCCAGAGATCAAATTCCGGCATTTCTAGAGAGATTCCGGCAGAAATTCCGTTAAAATCGCTATTTTTCTATATGAATTGTTTATTAAGTGGGCGGGGTTTAGAGTTGAGGGACGGAGCTTCTTCTAAACTTCTTCTCCGATTTTTATTTATCCATCCATCAAGTTAGAGGGGTGACTGCATTCAATTTCAATTTCATTCCAATTCATTTTTCACCGGTAAATTAAACCGCTCTTATCTATGGGATTTTAGGGTATTTGAGAAATCGCCTGGTTATTAGGCATGGGAGCAGCGACTCGTACTCTACATCGCTGTATGTCGAGCTACAGCATGTCTCTGAATTTCATAACAGACTTCCACTATTTGACTGGGAAAACTACCGCGCTCCACGGTTAACATGGAGTCAACAGAGATTCAAACGTGCCATGATGTCAAAAAGAGCGCCAACCCTTGGCGCGGCGAAACTACGCGCGCTTCCACGCAAACTTCCAAACGTGCGCATCAAAGGCAAACTCGCAAACCTCCAACTTCCTTCCATGCAAACCTCAAGTGAGCAGGTCACCATAAAAGTTATTGCAGGTGGTACACTCTTCCACTGTTCATTTATCACATCCAGCGCTGTCGTTGGGACCAGTGACAGGGACCGTCGGTAATACTGGCTGACAAGGGCACTCATGAGCTTGGAACAGTCACTTCATGCGCCCTGTGTTAACTGCATCAAGTGAAACACGAGGCTATCAGAGGGTGCCACTGTTAAGCCGGTAGAGGAGGCCAACCGACATTCTTGTGGGGATGCAGAATGATAGGACCATCAGTTTGATCGTGGTTGGGAGGCTCCGTTGTGCGGGGGAGGCTCGGGTTCGCTTAGAGCATGTTTTCCGCTCCGTGTTGTCATTTTTTGCATAATGACATGCGCTCGACTGTTGGCATGTTTGTGGTCATGCTCACCCCTTCAAATAACCCGACATTCATGAGTTACCTAATCAAGTACATTTCACTCAAATGGTTCATTATGCGCTGCATTATTGTATAATAAAAGGATAAAGGATAAAGCATTTGCCGTTGATCAATCCCTTTTTGGGATGCGGCACGCATTCTACTTCCATTTGTACATTCGCAGTGGCATTTGAATGCGATGTGGCCTATACAATGACTTGCGGGGGCCAGCCGATGTTCAAGTCAGTGTTTTTATCCTCCCAGACAAGTCTGGTACCAATTAACCGACCCCGGAGGGATGGAAGGCTTGGTTGGCCCGGGCGACTCACGACCCAGGATTTGATCCCGGACCGCTCGCGTGGTAAGCGCCACTTGTCACTACACCACTTCCGCCCTGTATAATTATTTATTAATTATTAATATATACACCCCTTCTTCTCGCAACAGAGAACTATGCCTGGATTTCCTCAGTCAGGCACAGAAAAGCTACTCGATCGTGACGTTTCGGAATTTTGGGGTTGTGGCAGCATATAAGGCTCCAACCCAAGAACCGGACCGCCTCAAAAACGGCTCGCTTATATCATTTCTTAGCAGCATCATTCGTTTTTCATTTTGAAGGTCAGTTCAAGCGCTAGGGACCGTCTCTTACAAAGGAGGTCGTTCAGGGTGTGCCAAGCTTTTTCAAAATGGTTTCTTGCATGACATTGGGGCACATATGGGGACCACAGAAGCATGGTTCATTTTTCCTGAACGGCTCTCTGAATACCAGAAAAGGGGTCCCTAGTTCGATTCCTCGTGGTGACAAATTTTTGCATTTCGTGTTGACGTTTCCAAATTCGCGCAAAATGGAGTTAGCATGAATAATTAGTACCAAATTCATGATTAGGAACGTCAGTAACCCTTACAAATAGACTTTGATTGAAAAACTGGTGAAAAAGGTGTGACTAGGGACCCCCTTTTCTGGTATTCAGAGGGCCGTTCAGGAAAAATTAACCATGGTTCTGTGGTTCCCGCATGTGCCTCTATATCATGCAAAAGACCGTTTTGAAAAAGCTTGGCACACCCTGAAGACGAATCCCTGTTAGGCGCCGCTTCCCCCAAAGTGAATCTAGACACCTCATAAAATGCACCACCTCCCAGCTATCGTGGTCATTATCTTAAGGAAATTATGGCTCCGCATCAGAGCAAGTCCCACACCAAACTACTTTTCCATTTCCTAGAGGAGTCATTTCTCGTTATTTTTATTTTATTTTTCTCCTTCTGTTCTCAATCTAGAAAGGATCCCTATGCGCTCTCCGAAACACCTCTACAGGTGAGGAATGCTCTCATACAACGATTGCTTCCTGGCTAGCCTATGTACCAATGGGAGTGTTTCTTTCGCAAGCGTTCGTTCCAGTCACTGATACCGTCATCGTTCTGTCATAGCGTCAAATCAGTGTGACGATACCCCGGTGCAATGAACCGTGAAACTCACTGACTGAATGCACAAAACACACAAATAGAATGATAGGAGGGTGGAATTCCGAAGGCAAAAACGAGAAAACATCATCAACTGAAGTTGCAAGGGACGACAAAAATTCTTTCTCTAGGGCAAGCAAATAATTTTACTTGGGCATTGGTGCCCCTATCAAATTTCCGCGATCCGCCACGCATTTGGGTCCTGTCTAGGAATCTAGGGCGCATGTAAAAGGTGTACGTAGTCGCAATGGATTGCACAAATTTGAAATATTGAAACCACTTGTTCCAAACTTTGTATTTGATAGGACCGGCTAAATTACAAACAAATTTAAGACATTTATTTATTTATTTATTTATTTATTATTTATTCAATGCACGCGTAGGTGCGCTGACACATCCTCAATAAAAATTGGTCTGTAGTAACACATATAATTAAACGAAGCTAAATCGACCTTGTGCGACAGGTTGAGAGCCTCCTTTCTTACGAAAGAGGAAACGAAAAAGGTGTTATATTGCAAATTGATCGGCTGAATTTGAACAGTCTATGCAAGCATTAATTACAAATATTCAGTATTCAGCCTTCAGTAGGCGGATAGCGCTAGGGAGAACGCCACTCCTAATCGACAGAATATGTATATCTAAGGAATCCGAACCTGAATTTTCGGATGTCAGGTATTCCCTAACTATCCAGGCCCAGACTCCGTACATTTAGATTGACCAAGTCTCCTCTCAAAATCGCACCGAAGCGACGCTTTTAGGCTGGAACTCTATCGAATAATAATTATTATTATTTTATCCTTAGTATGAGCACATACTCAACTCTTCGAGAGTAAATTTTGCCACCTGAGTTAGTTCAATTAATTAATCGCACGATGGGGGCGGCTGGTCCTGCAATTGCTTAGATATTGCCACTTTTGCAATCCCGAACGAGATTTATGAGGGCAATCGGCTCACCACCTGCAACCGTGGACACGCCCTACAGCAACCGCTGGCGCACGCGCTCCAGTCTGTGTTTCGCTGCGTCCCAATGTTCCTCGTCGACTACTTGCTTTTTGGATCCGCGCCCCCTATATCTTGATACTGTTTGTCTCATAAATTCGTCAACCATCCACTTTCTTTTCTAGGGCCCACTTCACACCAATACTCAAATTTTCAAGAATAGTACCACAATAAGATGATTGCAGAATGTTTTCCATATAAAAATTCGAAACTAAGATATCTGTGATGAAGATATCATTTGATTTTTAGCAACCTCTACTCCAACCCCCTCCCTGCTTGTTTTCAATTCCGACAATGCTTATGCGTGAAAATTCCGTATCTAGTGAGCATTAATTACTTTAGAGATGTTTATTCGGGGCAATTATTTCTGTAAAAAAAAACTCCCAAGAGAACGTAGCAGAGAGCATTGAACCGATGAAAATAGAATGCCGTGGACCCCATTTATTTACGTTTTTCGTTTCCAAAGGACTTTCCAAAGCTCTCTATTCTCCAAACAGGCAAATGCTGCACCAATATAGGGAATGACAACCAGTCCTGCACGACGACTGCAGAGAGAGCAGCTGCTGATAATTCTTCGCCCTCATCAGGTCTAATCTGGTCCTATCTCACACTATCGCTTTGAAAGGACTCCTGGTCACGCAGCGCCTATTCTACTCGAACTATTTAGGTCCTTGACAACTGTATGCCCAGCCGTGCACACTAATTTTGCTGCACTAACTCCGATTTAAGTTGTATCACTATCAGATTGGTAAACACAGAGCCAGTTACAATTTCCCATTAGGGATGAATTCCGTCATTTTTTTCCGCATGAGCTGTTCCAAAGAAAACAGATGATATCACCAAATTATGTTCTTTAGAAAATAGAAACCCAATTACAGAATTGAGGTCCAAATTAGACCGCATTTTCACGTCAATAGATACCGGTCACGTATTGAATAAAAGGTGGAATCCGGCAGGAATGAAAACTGGTCAGTGGAATGAAGAATTTCACGACCTAGACGCATGCCGCAACCCATAACCCATTCGATGCAACGCTGCGCATATTGCAACACTGGTAGACCTTGCCCTCATTTGTTTTCTGCATAAGTCGTCAATAGCATTCAATAGGGAAATCCGTGATCAATTTCCCCTACATAGTGTCACTGTCTCCCAGAGTAAGCCATCAAACCTTTTTTAAAGGCATGCTCCAGGATCACACTGGTGTGGCTCTTGCTCACGAATGCGAATGTGTTGGTGTGAAATGGCCGGTGTCAAGAAAAGTAACAGGATACCGTCAAAGACGCTCAGGTTAAGGGTACATTCACCTTTCTGATCGACTGTGCTAAGGTAAGGTAATGGAGACTAATGGTAAGCGCGGAGAGGAGAGTATGAGGCGAGAGAGCGACAGATGAGAGAGCGCCAGACAACAGCCTGATAGAGAAAAAACTCTGCAGCTTGAGCAGCTTACTTTGCAAGGCCCAAGCGCTCTTGTCGGTTGGTTTCCGTGCACGGGAACGCCACATTTGTGATTGTCCTCTAGGAATCTATACTACAGACCGTAGGAAAGCGTTCACACGACCTTTGCCTGATTGCGCTTGGAGCCGGTTGAACAATAACGTTTCACCAATCATCTCCAGACTGAATTGGAGAAGTGAGAAGGGCTACCCGACGTCACATATGCTCCGAGGGATGGAATCACAATGTTGAAGCTACCAGGTCCCAATGAGGTCCTGAAACTTCTATCGCTCAGAGGACTCTTACTGGATTTGAATACCTGTGAAAAATTCACGAGCCTATCCCGAGTCAGTCGTGTGATCCACTAATTCTGGAAGGCCCAGTATTGTAAGAGCCGGATCGAGAATTGCATTGAATTGCCTTTCAATTTCTCTGTGGTCCCGAAAGGGGTATATTGAAGATTGGAAAATTGCCTATCTCAAGAATGGAATTCATTAAAGGAAATACGAAGTAGGATGGGTGGTAAGATCGGGGAGAAAATACAGATGAGATACGCATTAGTTATTAAAGAAAAGGATAAAGCATTTGCCGTTGATCAATCCCTTTGGGATGCGGCACGCATTCTACTTCCATTTGTACATTCGTAGTGGCGTTTGAATGCGATGTGGCCTATACAATGACTTGCGGGGCCAGCCGATGTACAAGTCAGTGTTTTTATCCTCCCAGACAAGTCTGGTACCAATTAACCGACCCCGGAGGGATGGAAGGCTTGGTTGGCCCGGGCGACTCACGACCCAGGATTTGATCCCCGGACCGCTCGCGTGGTGAGCGCGCCACTTGTCACTACACCACTTCCGCCCCTTTAAATTTTGTATCGCTATACTTAGCCTTGAAGTTAAATGCTTTGGAAGACACTAACCAGAGAGTTCATTCAACTTCCCATGGAACTTTGAAAGACAAATACATCGATGAAGCTTCAAACGTAGATATCAAAGTTGGAAACTAAAACTGCAAATGACCCTGACAAGAAACTTGTGAGCAGTCAAAGACGGCTGGTAGTAAAGGGGTTTTACGTATGAGCCGTGAGTCCGCTCGTTCAGAGTAGCCGGAAAGCAGTAAAGAGACCTAAAGGGCGTAATAGCAGTAAAGCTCTCGCTCTCCATCCCGTAGGTCTGGGTTCTCTTCCTGGGGAATGCATATCGAGAGAGCCTTCCCTGGTACGGTAAGTCACCTACCGCCATTTGTTCGTTCGAGGGACGTCGTCGCCGTCGTGTTGGCGATTCAGGAGGTTCTCGAGAATGCTTTGTCGATGCTGCTGAAAACAGAGGTCGTTGCATGCGTATCTTCTTCCGCACAGAGAATTAAAAAGATTTGTATGAACAAAAATAACTGATAAATAATCACTGAAAAAAATTAAATTTCCAGTGATTTTGCTGATATTTCTCAAAGGAGAACCAATTGATAAATTATCTGGATTCTGATAAGATCAAGTTGGTTAAAGGGAGATAGCGCCCATACTTTTTTGATGCAAAGCGAAAACTTTATGGAATGTGCTTGTGCAATGCAAAGCGACTCCTCCAGGTGGTGCTCAATCCAGCCCTCATACCAGGGCGAGTGACCAGGGTCGGCTATCTATTACTGTTAGGTAAAGGAGGAGGATTGAAGGACAAATCAGGGCTAGTGAGGGCGGAGGGTAAGTGGTCTCAAGATGTGAGGTATGTAGAACTCATTGCTTGAGAAGTTCGTATAATGTATGCAGCATCTCATTTCCCTTAGCTCTTCCGAAATAGGGTTTGGGTAGAAGTTTGAGTATGTCAAGTAGTAGCAAGTTCTTCGAAGACACTAATGACTCCCTAGGGGGATCGGACAGGCCCCTTCTTGGAAGGTACACTGATTAAGAAGTTGTTCCAATATGAAGATTGACCCTGATGGGGAAAGCATAGCAAACAGTTCAGCCGGAAAGCCCGATTTCCATGATGGGGAACTCAAAATGGTTTAGGTAAAGGGATAGGGAAGAATACCAGCAAATCGGGGAATTTGCTTGCCAGGTGACATAAATAGACATAATATACTTACTGTTTAGCCGACCCAGCTGACTTGGTTTCTTATTTTATAAGGTTTGGAAAAAGAAGAAAATAAGGTTTGAAAAATAAAAAGTTTGAAGAAATATCGACTGGGACCGGCATTTGTTTTGAATGGCTTTTGTAATTTTGAACCACTTTTTTATCAAATGGAATTCGAAAAAAAAGCTAGTCATTAGTGAGAACTTTCACCACAATGAAAATGTCGAAATATTGGTACTCACCGCCATTCGAAGGCAGAGTCAGTCGCACAAACTGTACAAATAATTGGCAGTGCTCAAAAGACCACAGATTGAACAACACGAACGGAACTGTTTACCGAATGAATAGGATACGAAATAACAGAATGTGGACGATATTCGTAGCTTTTTTATGATTGCAGCTTTGTTATTTTAAGTACCAGTAAACTTTGTGTTATTTAGGAACTTATTTAGGAACCTTCTAAGCATGATGTGATCGAGAATTTGTCTACATGTCATTTTTAAGTAGTGCTGAGTAGCGAAGTAAAAGAGTTGCTTCTGCGCATTTTTAACAGTAACTGAGGTTTTATACAAAACCTTTCCGTCTAATAGAGTTGCTTTCGTTCAATTTAGCACCCTCCGCGTAGCGACAGATCAGCGCACACTCGATGGATAGAGCTATGTGTGCTAGCGCATTGTTAACCGTCTGCCTGCTGGTTCCGTTGCTCTAGCTTTGCTTCGGAATTTCTCCAGCAGGAGCCCCAACCATTCTCCCTTGTCGCGTGCCACAGCACTCCATTGCACGGCGGTGTCAGAGATCCCGCGATCCGTCGCAGGTTTCGCGCGATTCGCGCGGGTCGTAAAAAATTGCAAGTGCCCCATTTGAAACATTTGAAACACTGAATATGAAACAAGTAGAATCATGAACAGTCTTCATTCAGCCATAATCGTCAATCAGAAATGCCCGGGCAAGGGATTGGAGAGCACCTTGAGTATTGGTCGGATAATTGTGATTTCTGTGTCCTCATACTCGTTTGATTTCCCAAAAACGATAGCCAGGATCCTCCGGTCTCGTAGCTTTCTTTTTCGGAGGCCTTCTCGACCGCTTTTCGTCGAGGGAAGGCCAAAAACGCAGGTCGCACATCTTCCAAGCCGCTCCGCTTCGGGCTCTTCTGCGCCGCAGTTGGCCGTATTACTTTAGGAGAGATTCAGTCTATCGACTGGGTTCTCTGGATCCTGGGCTTTGTTTGTTGTTGTTTCCTTTTTTTTTTTTTGTTTTTTTTCCTTGGGTACCAGTCAGTCACTCTCCTGATCCAGCGATCATCGGTGAGTCAAGCCACGTGATCGATCTAAGGACCGGTGTGGCTAGACTCAGCGATGATCGCTGGATCAAGAGATGACTCTTCTGGGCCAAAGGATTCCTCGCCAAAATCACAAACATGCCCATTTCTCACCATCTCTTTTATAACTTTGGTCAGAAAACTTTTTGTACAAGTGACATTCTTGTACAAGAACTCAGATCTGTAGGACTCAATTTGATAAAGAGAGCAACGAGAGGCCAATTTGCCAGAAAAACGAAGTCTAACCCATTCATATGGTGACATTTTACAATTTTGAGGAAAGCTGAAGCGACCGCCTCCCCAGCTCGAATTCATACGGTGAAGAACGATTGTGAAGAGAAAGCCACTAGAAATTGAAGAAACAACTGTCAAAAGACTATTCTATTCACAGTGGGCATGAAAGTCAACTAATGCCTCTAAGTTGCTCCAAATAATGGCTTATCTGTTATCACAATCGGTTGCCATAAGCAGCATTCGGCTACTGCACCATCCTGCAGGTCAACGCTTATCGGCGCCCAGATGGTGTGATTGTTTGGAATTCAAACTTTATTCCGAAGAAGAAGATAAGACTTTGCCGTTTTGTAAGCAAAACTGGACGGGGCGGAAATCAGCAAATCATCATTCCCTTATCCATAACCTGGTCATCGTTTCCTTGTTGGCCATTCCTTACAAGGAAGGTCTTTCAGGGTGTGCCAAGCTTTTTCAAAACGGTCTTTTGCATGATATAGAGGCACATATGGGAACCACAGAACCATGGTTAATTTTTCCTGAACGGCCCTCTGAATACCAGAAAAGGGGGTCCCTAGTCACACCTTTTTCACCAGTTTTTCAATCAAAGTCTATTTGTAAGGGTTACTGACGGTCCTAATCATGAATATGGTACTAATTATTCATGCTAACTCCATTTTGCGCGAATTTTGAGAACGTCAACTCGAAATGTTGGAAAGTTCGGAAACTCGAGAAGCTGGAAAGTCAATATTCTTCTAAAATACTAGGAATCTCGTAATAAAAGAAAGGTGTGTGAAAGTAATCCAAAGAAACGAGTGGATGGCGTTAAGGAGTGAGCCACATATTCGACTTATGCCTAAAATTGTAAAAAGCTTCGACTGCTCGTTAGACACCCGACTTGTGGGCTACACCTTAGCGCTTTCATCATCAAGGCAAGCCCTGCATTAGACACTAAGGGTAGACAACTTTGATCTGCTACCTGCACCCGGAAAGCGATCTCGAGAGTCGTGTGGGTACGCCTAAAGGCACCATGCCGCCACCCAAATCGCGTTTTACCACAACAGTGTTATAAGAAGTTGAACAAGTAATCGCTGGGCGAAGTTTAAAGGGGCAAACATAGAATCTTTCAAAGAAAGGGCGCCAGGCCACCCACTGTGAAGAGGGGTGCTACGGTCGCATTGCTAGCCCAACCCTTTCCGCTGCTGTGATCTGACAGTTAACCAAACTATGCGTTGGAAATATAAACTTCATGAGGACAGTATAATCTTTGGCACTCTTACAATTAGTCATCCTGTCCGAAACCACGCCCATTTTTAGCGCTCGTTGAGTCATCACAAACAAAACTGCGATCACCGAAATCACAGTGGCTGCCTAGTTAGCATAGAGAATAAACAGTTCCTCGATTCGAATCCAGTCTAAATTTTATAGTCAACGAAAACAATTGCAGTGATGTCATTGGAACCATTCGCCATGAAACCGAAAAAATTCGTGGAGACTGCAGGGATTAATAGGGTTCGACTCAGGGTCGGTCCTACCGTTGCGACTTTTCGGAAATTTTTTACGACCCCCCCCTTCCAATCAAAAATTTCACGACCCCCCCCCTTCACCACCCTCGCCATCATGGTCGCTGTTTCTATAGTATTTAATTCTGAGACCAGTCGACACACCTAACTCCACCCACTTTCCCTTCCAAAACAGCCGTCGAGCGGGGGGGGGGTGTACTATACGCTATGTTCGTATTAACTGAAATGGCAAAAATCTTTTCTCTATCTCTTCGCATTGCTACGCTAAACTCACCTAAACTCACGCCACGCGAATTCTATAAATTACGCCGCCTCCGCTACAGATCTCCATCAATAACGACTCACCCCCGCTTGGCTTGTCACAACATTAATGATTAACACCTGTTCATCTGCAAATGTACCTTCAAAAAATAAGAATTGGCAGCAAGCTGTCTCTATGCATGGTGCCATAGCGACAAATTCGCAACCCATCTGTGCTCAGAAGATGAATTCCTTCCTGTCCTGAAGAGGCTTTGTTTTACGAAATCTACATTGACTGCGTTTTCATTCTCTGATGACTTCAGAATATGTCGCTCTCCCATTGCCCTAGCCGTGAGCTCTGCCCGGTTCGAAAGACGAACAGAACTCATAATTACCTAGCGGTCGACCCACACTAGATCCATCTGCACGATATCATAATCGGACCTATGTCTAGTTATCCGGCCCCACACTTTGTATTGCCCAAAACTCGGCCAAATTCTCGGCTGGCAAATATCCCTCTCCCCATTGAACGGCAGAATTGGCTCATGTTCAGTATTAACTATCGCCACAATTTTATGTAACCAAACAGATAACCATCTTCAGGGCCGTTTACCAACTATTCTATTACTGCCTCGCATCAATGTATGCTTTTTTCGTTATACGTTCTGTCTGTCTGTCTGTCTGTCTGTCTGTCTGTCTGTCTGTCTGTCTGTCTGTCTGTCTGTCTGTCTGTCTGTCTGTCTGTCTGTCTGTCTGTCTGTCTGTCTGTCTGTCTGTCTGTCTGTCTGTCTGTCTGTCTGTCTGTCTGCCTGCCTGCCTGCCTGCCTGCCTGCCTGCCTGCCTGCCTGCCTGCCTGCCTGCCTGCCTGCCTGCCTGCCTGCCTGCCTGCCTGCCTGCCTGCCTGCCTGCCTGCCTGCCTGCCTGCCTGCCTGCCTGCCTGCCTGCCTGCCTGCCTGCCTGCCTGCCTGCCTGCCTGCCTCTGCCTGCCTGCCTGCCTGCCTGCCTGCCTGCCTGCCTGCCTGCCTGCCTGCCTGCCTGCCTGCCTGCCTGCCTGCCTGCCTGCCTGCCTGCCTGCCTGCCTGCCTGCCTGCCTGCCTGCCTGCCTGCCTGCCTGCCTGCCTGCCTGCCTGCCTGCCTGCCTGCCTGCCTGCCTGCCTTCTTAGTTTCCATCCTCATTGCTTCTTTTGATTAGATACTTCACCCTAACTTGAGCATTACAAAAAACAAAAGAACGAGAAACTTTACAAAAATATTTTTGCCCATTGTAGAAAAACGTTTGGAGCTTCGCACTGTTTTGGAGCATTAAAAAATTAATATAATAATATATCACACATTAACAATTCCCAATATGTATGTAATACATAAAAACAATTGATTACAAACAGCTTTTTCCAAATAAAATGCAGTATCTTCCTACAGCGCCATGTATTTTTGACGAGCTTCACCGAAGAAGACTTGTTAAATGATGTAACAAGATGAAGATAACCTGGTCGTAGCAAAAATATTGCATTTATTGACAAATGTTTAATCATCTGTCTGGTTTATAGTCATAACATACACCTCATTTGGAAAAAATTGTGTATGTTCGCCCTAATATTAATTTATATGAATTTCTTAAAGGATGAAAATAAGTCATACACGAGATAAAAACCAATCACTTCACCATTCAATTCCTAAGAAAGGTGTACGGATTGGTGCCCCGTACCCTACGCGCGTCAAAGCGTGCGTTGATTGAATCCATCACACTCCAGGGGGGGGGGTCGTATTTTGCGCTGCGGGTGAAGAAGATTCGACCATTTGATGCCGTGGATCATCACCGACCGAAGACAAGACTCAAGGATCAGACAGAGAAGACAACCAAGATGATCAGCCAGATCCCAAAGATTTTCAATGAAAATGATATTTGATATAAAAAAAAAAGATTTGAAAACTTATGCAATGATGAATGAAAATGATATTTCACCCACACAAAATTTTCGTGATTCTGAGGCGTCCGGTAATTCTTAGTTACTTCAGTGTTTTATCACCACACAAGTTAAAGAATCTGAATTTCGCACGCTTTCCAAGAGATATTTCATCTTTCAAGTAAGACCCCGAATCTGAAGGGATGTGAGGTACACGGCGCATCCGAGAAAGGGTCTAGTTGTTGCGCGCGCTTCAACTACGGCTCCTTGGACAAACAACCTCAATTCAGGAACAATCGAGAGAATTCTGAAAGTGTCCGTGCGCATTTACAGGGAGGTGTACACCATTCAACATTGCGTTAACGGACTCTTCAGGGTTAAATTTATAAACATGTAACCTTTAAAGTTGAGAAACGCTAATCAATCACTTTTCTTAGAAAGAGAAAAGCAGTGATTCCAAATCTGCTCTTACTTTAGTACATAATCGCCCTTAAAAGGATATACAGCCGTTGAAATAGTGCCAATGTAGCGAAAAAGTACCTTTCGGCGGTACTCGTGCGAAAATCCTCAACGTAGCCGTTTTTTTAATACTGGACGTTTGGAGCAGTTCTAGTAAAGCGTTTGATAGAGCAAATCTTCTAGTTTATGATGGCGTATTTACTTTTCGGATTGGATGAGTTTGAACGGAGTTATGGCTTTAGGAAGTAAAAAAACTCGCACTCATCACAAATTTTCCTCGTTAATTTTGCAAAATCCTCAACGTGGCCATTTTTTGAATACTGGACGTATAGAGCTGCTTTAGCAACGGTTTGGTAGAGAAAATCTTCTAGTTTTGTCTGCCATATTAACTTTTCGAATTTGACGAAAATGAAGCAAGTTGTTGCTTCGGAAAGTGTAAAAACTCGTGCTCATCTCGAATTTTCCTCGTTAATTGGCCTAAATTTGTTATTTCTTATAACTTTTTGTAATTTCTATACTGATTAGAAAAAGCTCTTCACAAAACTTCCAAATCTGCTTTCAGATTGAAAATTCGTCATATTTGAAGAAAGTTATAATCATTTGAATATTTGTTCAAATTTCAATAGTAAATAAGCTGCTCCACGGTCAACGCCAAAGTCCAGTCAACACACAGCTGGCGAAGGCGGTTAAAAAGCTTCTTTCAACTGAAGGGCTACGTGCAAATTGAGAACCACAATCTGTGTAGTACTAGAATTTGGTAAGTCTTGTGGAGGAAATAAATGAAGAACAGATGTTGGGTATGCCATTTTTAGTGGCTAGTTTGTCGTTTTCTGGTCTGTTTCTCGTTTGCTCGTTTGGTAGGACTCATCAAGTAATGATTATTCTTTGACTTTTTCACTTTTGTACTTCTTGAAACGAATTTTTTGTGGGCGGCGGTGGGGTAGCAGGGCTTTTTTATGAACAGTTTTGGGGGAGAATAAACAAGCTTTCAAGTTTCGGCTTTTGAAGAGTTTTATCATGCACTCGGCCCCCTCCGGCGAGGTGGGGGGGTCGTTATTTCGTAAAATTTTCTCTGACCCTCCGCTTGACCTGCTATCGGCCGTTGTTATGCGACAGGGGGCTGGTGGTGTGCCCATTGGGGCCCGGTGCACTCACGCACGCGTGCCCTCGTGCCTTGGCGCGCCTGGCGAATCAAACCCGCGGCCGTCGGCGGAGCGACAATTAGGCCGATCCAAATGGCAAGTTTATCTGGCCCGGAGGCAATTATAGACATAACACTCTAAAACTATAGCCTATCAAAAAAGAAATCCTTCGCGAAGCGAACGCGTTTTGTCTACTGCACCCAATTTACTGATCATGAGTTGTAAGCTAAATCGAAAGAAATATCAATATTATATACTTTACAGAAAACAAGCCGGCCCAAACAAACACCTCCTTTAGATCTTTGAAACTGAATTACTTGCCTGATTAAAGACGAGCACTGTCGTCGTGTGTCAATGCTCATCGAGATCTCTGAATTCAGCGACACTTCTGCGAGATTACCTCTGATTTCATCTGAAAAGAGCTCATTCCACTAAAGAGTTCTTTATCGAAAAGGGCAGGCGCATGCTAAGTGGATTTATATTTGACATCCCTCAAGTAAAAAAGGGCGGGATCCAACCTTGACGTTGGAATCAAATTTAAAACCCGCGACCATGCCTCCAGTCCTCCTCGTAGCCACTGCACACCCTCCCAACTCGCGGAGCCTCAAAAACTTCTCCAGCTGCCAGCTAATCGGAAATTAATGTGCCTTTAAAGAGCGCTCTCTACTCCATTCTCGAGACCTACCCGCCAAATTTCGGGCAGTTTTCGTTAAGCGAGCATGAAGTTCTCCAAATCCCAGAGAAAAAACGCGAACCCCACAACTTCCACTTCCACGCTCAGATAAAAATGTGACAAATACGATCACTCCTCTTGATAATTTTTCAGCGAATATATAGTTGACCCTAAGCGGCCACTGTTGGCATTTATAGGACGCCTCTCATAGGCCGAAAGGCTGGAATCTGTCAGAGGGTCCCTACAACACCTCAGTTTATCTCTACAATCATTAAGAGGAGGCGCACTGTTATATGCCAACAAAATTAATGAATAGTGTGAAAAAGACCTAAACAATCGATAAACAAAGCAAAAATAAAACAGAATCTTCCAATGCAATGCGTGGAAAGCACCTTTTAAAAAAGGAATTGGGAGATTTCCAAAAGTAGTGCTGTTTTAGTTTGACTTTGAATGGGAAATTGCGGACCACACGAAGTTCCATTTCTTGGATCGGGAAGGGTCAGTTGCCCTTGCGGCGCGTGAACATGCCGCAAGCCGCGGGGGCAACTGGCCCCTCATGGTCGGAGCCACACGCGCCTACTTTTCAACGATTCCTTGCAAATTGTGCGTGCTCTACTCGAAAAAATTGCGCAACCGAAAATCGAATATACCCAACCCTCAAAGGCTTATCTTGGATGTTCTAAACCCATTTCGGTGGGTCCGAAATTTTATGAGAAAAATCTACTTTTTTAGGTGCCGCAATATGACGAACCTCTCACTGGAACTCCGTCGTCAAAATGATAGCGATAGCGTGGCCCATCGCGATTTTCAGAGCTCATCATACGACTAGTTGTCCATACAGAGTGATCCAACGATGTGGCTGTGCAAAATACCACCTAGCTGCTAAATTTAGAGTGGAATAATAATAAAAAGCAAATAGCAATTTGGTAGTGAAGAGAAACGCATAAAGACTATGTTCGAAAAAA
The DNA here is from genome assembly GCA_036418205.1 of Ostertagia ostertagi. Taxonomy (NCBI): domain Eukaryota; kingdom Metazoa; phylum Nematoda; class Chromadorea; order Rhabditida; family Trichostrongylidae; genus Ostertagia; species Ostertagia ostertagi. The sequence goes on from MU883069.1 coordinate 15,507, forward strand.
CCACAGGATTCAGAAGGAAAAACAAACAAAAAACAACAGTCGAGGTTAACTCTTATAGAGCCTCTCGTTAATACACAAAAATCAAATAATTTCTGCCAATAATTCCGTCTCTCCCGCATGTTATACAACGTTTTCTGCATCTTTCAGCGACTTAAAGGCACATTCCACAGTAAAAAAGGCAGGCTTAGTGGCACTCAAGCATTTAACACTGACTGCTGGCGATTGTCAGCATAAGAAAAACGAAAAGAAAAACTGAAATCGCGCCAAATAAGTCCCATTTTCCCAAAGAAAGGAAACTCTGGCACCAAACATCTAACACTGTAGACACAATGTAGGGCCTAAACGAGGGAACAAAATACAGAGTTGAGAGATCATGGCGGGGTAGCGATACAGCATACCCCGAAGCAGTCGGCCTATTTTCGAGCTTCATGGCTGTAGGCCCTGACCCCCTAGCAGTCTCGACAGGCATTTTGAGCGCAACACGGCCCTAGCTCTGCAGTTGTCGCTCAGCAACCTTACTCGGGGAAGGATTGGTTCAGCGTTTCAAAGTCACGCCCCAGGCCTGAATCTGTTGGATAAGCGATCGGTAATGAATGTCAAAGTGCAAGAATAGAAACGACAGAAGTAGTATGAAAGTGAAAAGTGAAAGGCAGTAGTGAAAAGAAACTCGATGCAGTTTTTTAACAGGACCTCTCCATTAGCATCCCGCCTCACGTACAATAGGTGTGGCCGGACGAAAATTTCCGAACGCGACTTCTGCATACAGCAAAATGCTGACTTCTTCCAACAATCACTGTTTTCGTCAACTGATTGCTTCCCGGGATTCTTTTTCCCAAGTCTTTTCTATTTCTGTTCTTTATTGTATTGGCCCTTATATCAATTTTTGCAATCCCAAAATCAAAAAAAAAATATGATTTTCGCCGTAACTTTGCGTATACCCTTGTTGTTTTTATTCTTATATTCCTTTTTACATTTATGTGATTGTGAAACCTCTGTTAGAGTCGTCAGTGCTAGCATTTTTTTGACTCCCAACGCTATGACATATCCCTTTGCTCATATATAGGTAACAGCCATAACAACTAACCATGACAACGTAACAGAAACCCAGAGCCTACGGGCGAAAATGAATAATTTTCCCAGATTACATGCCTAACGAGGTGAACATTGATTTAAAAAAAGTCGATTGCTCTACCCACGACAACCTCAAACAAGAGCGGTTGTTTGCGGGCGCCGAAATAACAACTTTTGAGAACAAGTTTCAGTATAGAAATGCTTTTGAAAAGCGGATCTTACGGGGTGAAGTGGCCGAAATGGGTCTTGGAAAGAGCGCAGATAGACACGCACGGCACGCGATATGATAACAGAAGAATAATGCTCGCTCTAAGTACGACGAAACGTTGGATGAAAGTAGAAAAGGTTCCATAACTAAGCTGCACCGAAAGAAATGCTTCTCCCTGCTCCGTTGAGTAAAGGACCCAGGCAGAGGTCGTGTGAACGCTTCCTTCGGTCTGTAGTATAGTACCCCTCCTAGAGGACAATCACAAATGTGGCGTTCTCCGTGCACGGAAACCAACCGACAAGAGCGGTTGAGGCCTTGCAAAGTAAGCAAAAGTCGCCATTTTTTTCTTATCAGGCTGTTGTCTGACGCTCTCTCATCTGTAGTGCTCTCTCGCCTCATACTCTCCTCTCCGCGCTTAATCTCTCATTCCCTTAGCACAGCCGATCAGAAAGGTGAGTGAGCCTTCACCCTTAACCGTTTTCAACAAATTCTTTTTCCTACTTCTTTACTTAGCTGCCAACCCATTTCGCACCAATATTGTGTGCAGAGCCACACCAGTGTGATCCTGGGACATGCCTTTAAGTCTTATCCAGTGACGAATACATTTAACACTTTTACTAATATAGTAATACATGTATACATGTGAAATAGTCGGCGCTTCCATGAGACCCTGGTTAGCGATGTGCACCACATTAAATCTGAATCGTCGTTTCACTTGTTTTTAATTTAAGAAATAAAAAAGAGTGTCATGCAAAGCATACCAAAACCTTCTACAATATCAGAGTCGCCTAAGGCCTATGGCGAGCAACTTTTGGTAGTTCTGGTACCACTGTGGCTAGTGGAAGCAATTGCGATGAGCAAAATACCTATTAGGATTCGCTTCATAGAAGTATACTCAAGGTATATGCTCTTCACAGGTCGAAAACTTGAAATGTAGGTACAATTTATCATTCAATTTCGGGATTTCTTGTTCATTTTTTCCTTTTTCTTTGCAGAAGTTCTATACACAATTTACGTCCCATACGAAAAACACATTTTAGTTGAGGAATACAGCGAAATTATACTATATTTACTATACTGGACAACAAGCAGGGAAATCGGAAAGCAGCACAGCGGAAGAGGTGCAGAGGTAGTGCTGCCGCACATCACGTGTGTGGTGCGGGGAACGAATCCCGGTCGTGCCGTGCTGACGCCAAATGGTCCTCCTATTCTTAGCAGGTATAAGGCTTTTCTGAATTTATAAAAATACTAACTTATGCATATACTGGCCACCACAATTCATTGTATAGGAATGAATCGCATTCAAGTCACCTCTCGGGATGTAAATGAAAGTAGAATGCGTGGCGCATCCTGCACTGCTACTAGTGGATTTCAAGGGCTCTGTACTTCATCATTTCATTAGACAGCAAACAAAAGTCAGACACAATTCATTTTTACAAGAAAGCTTAAATCACTATAAAATCAAGCGGAATAGAATCAAGGTGAGCAAAATTCCCTAGTGATTTTTGCATAAATATACTGGTCCCGGCTCTTGATTCTCATGTTTTTTCCATTTATAACTGAGGAAAGATGAATGCTATGGGAACTTTTTCCTCATATTTACAACAACTTTTCTTGAAATGTGCTTCGCACTAATGAAGCAGGGCTTTTCTGCGCCGTAGCACAATTTCCGAGTGTAAATAAACAAAGGATAAATAGATAAAGCTGCAGGCCGCGATTCAAAAAATTGATTCTATTTCAAAAAAACTAAAATCAAATATTCTGTGGTCGTTGATCGAGGGAAATAGACCTTGCGAAATAATGCCCGATTGACAAGGGTAAAGCGCGTCCATTACCGGTAAACAAAAGCGTGGCAGATCAATAAACAACCCGGATAAGGCGGGGACAGCGATCGATGGGTTGGCCGAGGCAGACTGGCGCTTGCAAACATCTGATCGCTGGCTGGTCGCGAGGCGCGACACAGAGGGAAACCAGTTCCGATGACGCGAAGTTGCCAGCAGTTAGTTGTGAAGTCTGGGAAGTATCGAAGAGAGCTAGTTGTTTGACTATTACGATTGCTACTACTACAGCTTATAATTGTTTATTTTTAGTGCTAAAAATTATTCAATTACCAGACAAATTTTAGGCGATTGCGCGTCAAGTTTAAACTTGCAACGATCACGATGGAGAAAAAAGGATGCCACAGACTTCAAAAACGGCTGACCTGTTGCGGAAATCGGAAATCGGAAATGATGATTTAAAACACCTTCATTGCAATTTAGGATGAGAATTCGTTTGGTATCGATTATGAAGATTTGTTGCAATACATGCTCCAAAGATCATCTACTATGGATCTCTACAAATTGAAGCACTGTTCCCTCTCCCAGTTTAGTGATTTCATCAAGCCACCGTTCCCTCTCCCTACCAGAAAAATGGATGCTGCAAACTTCAAAAACGGCCAACCCGTCGAGGAAATCGGAAATCAATAACGAAGATTGTAAACACCTTGTTTTGGTATTTCGGAACTATCGACCAAATTTGGGTAGAGTTCGTTTGGGGCGCGATTTTGTAGATGCGTTTGCAGAACATACTCCAAAGATCATCTGCTCTAGATTTTTACAAATCGAAGCAAAAACAAAGGGTGTTCCTCCCTCCTCAAAAAAGCTTTCTCACCTGTAAAAAAGTGCAGGCTTGATGAAATCCTCAAACTACGCTATACCTGAACTTATTTCGATGACAGTGCTGAACCAGAACAGAACAGCCACATGAGTCTTACGTGATTCACGAAAGTGCATCACTAGAGCCATAAGCAGCACGCCTTCAGCTGTGAAAGGGTGAGAGATTCCTTTACATTCCATTTATCTCTTCAAACAGATACATTAGAAAAAGCTAGCGTCAAACAAACAAATCCCACATAATTCTCCACTTCCCACTGAGCAAAAGGTATTATGTACGGCTCCTGAACTTCAATTCTGCAGTAACTCCAATTCGTGTAAGACCGCTTAACTTTGAGACAGTGGAGACGGTAACAGGTCAACCGTCGTTCCCAATAAAAAAGTGAGGGGGATCGTATAGACGAACGAAAGGAGGGTCGTATAAACAGGCACTCGCGGCTAAAATGATGAGCAGACAGGTCCATGAACAGCTACAACTGCTAATCTTATGTAACATACATATGCTACAATGCGTGATACTGTTATCGCCCTCATTGGGAGTGGATGACTTCCAATGCTAGTGCGACTGCTAACCACAGACAGGTGCACGACGTACCCCGAGCAGGAGTTTTCACTTCAAAACGCTTTATCTGTCAGCGGCCGTGAGCAGACAAACTTCCTCAAGAAAATCTTGATGCTTTCAGAAACAAATCTAAGTGAAAGAAAGCCAAAGCTGGTTTGTCTTCTAGGTACCACCCCAAAAATTCTGGCAGAAGAGGCCGTTCAGATATTATTGCAATATTTGGAAGCCACTTTTCATTACTTACTTTTATCGCTTCTCACTATACAAATTTTGAAGGAAATTTTGGACGTTTGAATATTGCAGAGTCGCATTTCAGGAAACCGCTTGAAAAAAAATTAAGGGGGAAAACGGGAAAAACGAGACTACATATTTTTTGAAAGTGATTTTTTTTTGAAAAGTCTTAGCATCGATTCTAATGCGCTACTCTTCTAGTTTCTAATTAGCTTCAAAAATTTACAGAAAGATGATTAGGAAGAAAATTGTGAACGTTTAAATGTTGAAAACTCGCCCCTTCTCAAAATCGGACCACAAACCCCTAAAAAACGGAACAACGGGACTATTTTTTGAGAGAGTGATCTTGGGAAAAAGTCAAGGTGCTTGTTTGAAAGCTCTAATCTTCCTAGTTTCTAATTAGCTTTGAAATTCTGCAAAAAGTTGTTAGGAAGGAATATGCGATAGCTTGATGTCAATAAACTCGCTTCTGCACAAGAAAAACGATATAACCGGACCCGTTTTTGAGAACTGAACATTTGGAAATTTTAAAAAACTTCTGGAACAGACAGCCTATTTTTTTTCAGTTTTTGTATCCCATCTATGAAACCGTTCTGAAGAATGATGTAACCGTCCAAATTGAAGGGTCTGCTATCATAATCGTAATTGCTCGATGTTTATTATGACTTCTATAAGGGTGATTTGGAAGTCCGAAAAAAACGTGGTATAATAGTTTCCTGAAAGTAGAAGTCTCTACGATCACAGCCATACCTAATATCATGGAAAAATTTGAAATTCCTTCTATATAATGAAAAAAACTTCATGTGCTCGATTCCTCCCCTCGAGCGAGACAAAGCGCGCGGACTTCCCACTGCGCACCACTTCTCTTCCACGTCGATGAAGGCCCATACATCGATGATGGGCATAGAAATATGTAAAAGACATAAATAGCTAATACATCAGCTAATACAGATCGTAACTGATAGTCTTGAAAGATGGGGTCGTAAAAGTTTTGGAATTTGCGCAACGGTAACTCCCAGTAAATCTGACCGACCCGCAGTGCACACAAGGAGGCGGATCTCCGCTGAACAATATCCTATGAAGAGGAGTGAATCATTAGGAAAGAAAGAAAGAGATTTCACATTACCAATTATTGAGTAATATAAATTTCTGAACCAATTTGGTCGACTGAAACAAAATAAAGTAAAGAAGACAGCCAATGCAGTGGAAAAGAGGGGGCCTCATGAAGGTGTGTTCAACAATCAAAAAACATGAACTGCGAAGTATCTAGCTACAGTATCCTCTCGTCTATTTGTCAGTTCACCACAAAAGTTTATATTTTTCCGCTCTTTAAGTATACATATTTCTGCTGACGTGTAGCCTTTCACAGATGCTACTTACTAGCAAAAGTTACCTCAAGTGTCTCTAGACATGTATAGCTGTCCTCAGGCAAGAGTTGGAAATTAGTTGAAGTGGGGGGGGGGTGGTGAGAGGTTGTTTAGGTGGCGACTACTATGCCTCCAGCGTGATGATATACTCTCTAGAGGGTTCAACCATACCATCTAAGGGTACTCCAGTCTTTCCAAAGCTGGGGAGCGGAACGAGCTATTGCCTACCTAGAAAAGAGTCAGGTGGTGAAATTCAGTATAGACATTCTTCGACTCATCACAAGTAGGTGTCAATGCATTGAAGGCATACCAAGATAAATGGCCTTTCATCAAGAAGTATACGATACGGTGAAGTTGATAGTAAAGAAAACCAGCCAGTGCGTTTCGCGGCAATTGCAACCTTCTTCAGGCTTCAAAGTTACGACTACTGAACTCGTTCCTGAAAACGTGTCAATTTTGACGCCTCCCACCAACGCTCCTTCGCTATAGAGGGTCATGACTATGTGACCCATCGTTCAGCTTTCCACTGTGCAATGTAATTGTGTTACGTAGCTTAATTAGTTTCACCACCCGAAGTTCCCCTTCTCTTCAGGGCTTATTCTAGGAGCTAAAAATTTGGAGCCTAACCAGGCGCCGTTCTCTAATCGTTTGTGCCCCAAGCCATTCGCGCCAGGATCACTGAGGAAATTCAGTAGTGGCTTCAGACTCAAAACTCCGCTCCTACAAACCACTCCTCCCTAGTAGTAAAATAAATTATTATATATATTTTCGTTACTATTCGGCTACCTTGTCGTTTAATTCTCATTTTGAAAGTCATTCCGCAGAAAATGCCATTATTTTTTGGAGTCTGTCTCCCTATGTTCCATAGGACAATCACCCAAACGATCGCGTTCGTCCAAAGTGGACGGCATTGGTGAGCGTTGCAGCTTTCGTTTTTGACTCTTTATTTAGTTTTTTGCTTCATATTTCAGATCTGAGCCGCTATATTCAGTCGCCATCAATTTACCGTAACCGCTGCCTATTACATGAGGGTAGGGGTTACGGTAAATTGGCGCCCTTCATTCCTTTTTTTTTCATATCTCCAACTTCCTATCGTTGTATCTATTGTAAGCTAACTCACTTAAATACGAGCCTTTTCAAACTTACCATTTCTGGGGCATTGGTATTTCTGTATTGAAAGAAAGCGTAAGTCGTCAGATTACCCAACATTTCGAATTAATAAAAACGAACAATGGTGTTTACGGTCCTTGAAATGCGCCATGCATATGAATGCTATTCAGAATCGCGGGGAAATTGGGAACGGACCCATCGTAAGATGTGCTCAAATGCCTTCAATCTTTTGCGCTTTAGAATTCGCCAAAATCCACTTGAACACATGGCATTGACTAATGCTGCTGTATAGGTAACAAGCCCTGGAGGAAGCTGGAGAGTTCACAATTAAGAAGGAGCAGAGCTTTGAAGCAGAGCTGTGCTCTTTCTGTCAGGGCCGGAGAGAACACTTCATATCTCCGCTAAGTTTTGGTACCTAATAGAAAACATTCGAATAGTTGACGTATAGGTGATAAACTATCACTTCGTGCCAGGGCAGTAAGAAACGAACTGGCAGATAACAGCAACAAGTCGCCGATTAAATAACCTTAGTCATCGGTCAGTCAAGAAGACGCAATGGTTCGAGTTAAAGGGCGACAAGAATAAAATAGTGAAGAATGAAGAAAGTAAAGGCTTCTGTGTGTCTCTGAGGAGGTAAGAAAACGGTAATGAGGATCCAAATAGAGGAAGTAAGGTGAGTTGAACACGCGTATCCCTATAACGCCGGGCATTCAACGGTCACTAAAAACCAAAAAATATTTGAATGGGTACCACTGATGCAATGCCTCGAGTGCAGTCAGTCAGTGATTAGGTCAGTGCGAATACTCCTGACGTATCATGCAAAAAAAACTTCTTAATACGACCCTTGGATACATCAAGAATGCTGCGAGAAGCACCCTTGGCCACGGCGCTACCTCCAACCAGTCTAATCACATGGATGACCCCAGAAGAAAAGGAATTCTTGTAAGGTGTTCTTCCCTGAAGGGTTCGTCTACCTTACAGGACATGCTCACCTCTGGCTGATGACCATAGCGTGGACCACGCGGTGAAAGAAGTAATCGATGGGCTTGGATGAATTACAGGATGTCAGGCGGTATCCCCAACGATGGCCGATAGTTCAGGCGCCAAATCAAGGGTTGTCTGGGCAGTGTTAAGGAGTGTGGCAAGTCGTGATTGCGAGAGCGGGCCCGTAGACAAGAATAATAGAAGACAGCTTCACTCCGCCTAAACAAAGATGCTGAGATGGGCCTGCGGCTGGACGCGACTGGACAGGGTCAGAAACGAGGATGTCAGAGCGGTTATGCAGACTGCTCCCCTCCAGCTGAAGGCGAAGAGTAACGACTGCGATCATATAGTGCTGGGGAGGCAAGTGAATCACCCGATAAGGAAGGCGCTGGACTTTGAA
>MU883071.1:0-15465 GCA_036418205.1 Ostertagia ostertagi
GACTGATGTAGCTACTTGAGCCGACACTAAACCAGTGATTCGAAAATACAGTAAGACGCAAAGCTCGTGGAAACTGAATTCCTTGCGAGCAATAACCTATGGCCAGCTATCTGCGCTAGGAATGTTTGATTACTCATCTAGGAGAACTCATTACTATGTGAGGAATGACGAAGTGTACAGCAAATGGTTATAAGTTCTTCTTCATTCACAATTAGGTCTTCACAAGATGCAACATACGACATCTATGTTGACTGCGACAGGTGCTACCATACCCTCTGCTTCCGAGAACCAGGTACGTGTCGAGTGCAGACCACACATCACAAGTGACGACGGCCTTCAAGTAATCTGGTAACTAGTGGATCATAGTAATAGCTCATAGTTGTTAAGTGATTGTCGCAATTAGTGACAACTGATAGAATATATAATAAGTGCATCGGCTAATTATTTCATTGGTACAGAACATTTACATTTTATGGAGGCCGGCGTCACGTGTGTTGTGTGGTCTGCACTCGACGAGCATGTGCTTTTCGGAAACGTGGTATTCATATCTTTGCGAGCAGTAGTCAGAGAGCTACATGGGCTACTGCTACCAGAAACGATTTTTATATTCAAAGTCTAAATTCATTTAGAACTAGGCCCATTGAAGAAAATGGGCAGTTGTACATTCTATTACTTCAAGACGAACGACTACGTCTGGCCAGCTGTCGTTAGTGGCGCACACGTGGGCATTCCACAAATTACCTTGCTTTATTTAGCACTCACGGTCATCATGCAATAAGAAGTTATTAGTGCTAAGATCGCGATTTATGAGGTGTAATTCGAAGACTGATAATGTCATTGGTAGTCCAGTGTCCTAGTGAAGTCACATGAGTATTACGTATTCTTGATGTTGGTTGGTGGATTGAAGGACAGAGGAGTTAGCTATTCGGCGTTGACAAGGCCCTTTATGAGGTGCGCCGCGCACTCTGCTCCTATTCAGAATCGCGACGTTGCTGGCTCGTCTAATCTATGAGCTTCACCTTTCCGGTGACTTGGCAGGCCTGCCAATCTACAAGTTCACTATTTGATTTGAACCGCTTAGACGAGCGGCACCCAGTGAAAGGCTCCAAAAGGATGGAAGGCTTGACTGTGTTGAGTGGGATTCGATCTGGGCTACCTGGACCATATTTACGGTGCTACGCCACTTGCCACTACCCACATCAACTCTAAGGAGCATTTCCGATCCAAATTATGACGTCCCTCAGAGAATTTCGGGACAGGCTCATGGCTCCCATAGTACGGTTCGAGAAAGCAGGAAGTTTGACTCTCCATGCCGGTTAGCTTCTTTTACGCCCTCGGATCTTTTTCAAGCAAATAGCACCCTCTCTATCTCCTCTTATGCAGACTCAGCTCGCTGAATTGATTTCAAGGTTCTGAAAATGGTTGTGGTCATTTGTGGTTGACAATTTCATGAATGAATTTTTTTCCATGCAACGCCACTCCGCTCACAACAAGGGAGCACTGCCGAGGTCAACCGCCGTCCGTGGAAGTCCTCAATGAGAGTTGTGTTTTTTTTCACTTTTGGAAGGGAGTTTTATTTTGTCAATCCGAGCCTTATTTTTAGAAGGCAACAATGAGAAAAAGCTCTGGGGAAAGGGAAGGAATTTCTCTTTTCGCTTTTTCCTCTTCTGCCCGTTCCCTTCGCTAGTACACTCACTGAAGTTTCATCGACGTCAGCTAGATTCTAACTAGGGCCAAGTGGAGTATGACAGGCTTTTATGTACGATTAGCCGAACAGGGGCCGCCATATGGCCGCTGTCCACGGCCTCCTATGAGAATGTGGGCCCCCATCAGAAATAAAAGGATCATGCTAACCGAAATTTTTCCCAACGTAGTGGCTGAGCCTTAGCTTTACAGGGGCCATTCCAAAGGCAATCCAGATGGTCACTGTTGAGATCACTTAGTGTTATTCAGCTAAGATCTGTGCCTTACTAAAAACATGCGAGTTCGTTTGTTGCTCTTTGAGTTGCTATGTGAAGAGGCGTTCAGTTTGAGCCACAGAATGCATCATTTGCCTGCAGGGCTGGTACAGCTTAGCTCGGTCTGCATTCACAAACATTCACAAACGTTTATTCTGCCTGCACATCAGTTCAACGTTACGGGTAGTGTTCTGGCTAGCTGCATAGCTTTTTGGAACTGAAAGCTCATTTCCTTGTCCTCACAACCCATTTAGCCGATTCCATTTTGTCATAATTTCATTCGTTGCCACGTTTATTGTTGTATACTTACAATGTCTCCAATATAACTATTTTTGGAAAATTTGCGTGCAATTCTAAGAAATGCAATTTTGCACCTATAAGTGCTTAACACAGAACGACTCCTTGAACGGTTGTGAGTAAGGAATCGATGGTTGTGAAAGGGAGATGGTGAGATGAATAGGAGGTCGAACAAGAAGAATTCTCTCTGTTCGAAAGGGATTCATACTTTCTAAGGGAGAGGGTCGAGGCCCATTGCGGTACTTGAAAGTACGGCCTTTAGCAGACTAAAATCAGTACCCCCGCCTTACCTTACGGTGATAGATTCCCTTCGTTGACTTGTGCACACCCCATCGACTGTCTTCCTTGCTGCTGCCTCTCGTTCTAGGATATTAAATTGTTTAGCAGAGAGCCCGAGCAGGGCGTTCGCGTTGATGACGTCATCGTCGCGATGTGACTCCGTTCCGAAATGCCGGAGGTCAGGAGGGGGGAGGGACGGGGGGAGGAGGGGGGGGGGACAACAGACTCGTTTTGTGAGTATCGAGGCCTTTTTTTTAGTGTTTCATCCAGCGCTGTATCTTCTGGCAGCTCTCCCAGCAGCTAAACATTTTATCGCACCATAACATGCTCTCTGTCGGTCCTCCTAACCAGGAAGGTCTTTCAGGGCGTGACGAGCTTTTTGAAAACGGTCTTTTGCATGATATAGGGGCAGATGCGGGACCACAGAACCATGTTTAATTTTTCCTGAACGGCCCTCTGAATACCAGAAAAGGGGGTCCCTAGTTCGATTCCTCTTGGTGACAAATTTTTGCATTTCGAGTTGACGTTCCAAAATTCGCGCAAAATGGAGTTCTGATTGTTCTGGTTGGTTCTAACTCCATTTTGCGCGAATTTTGGCACGTCAACTCGAAATGCAAAAATTTGTTACCACGAGGAATCGAACTAGGGACCTCCTTTTCTGGTATTCAGGGCCGTTCAGGAAAAATTGAACATGGTTCTGTGGTTCCCGCATCTGCCCCTATATCATGCAAAAGACCGTTTTCAAAAAGCTTGTCACGCCCTGAAAGACCTTCCTGGTTAGGTGTGTTCAAATTTCCTTCTGAAACCGCTTCGTAAACACGAGGGTTTCCCCAAAGGTCAGGCTTAGAAAGGCGACAGCTCCGGGGAAAATGAAAATTGCTCACGATCTTGGTCCTTCTCTCCCGCCTTAGTCTCGATTTTACCAAAAAGGGCAGGTTTCACGCGGTTCTGAACCCATTGAACCACCAGTCGACCCCTATCTTCGCGCAATAGATCCCTTTCTTATATAAATGTATGTATACATTTGAATGCAAAGGTCAGCCACAAACAGTAACCTGAGATGGTAACCCCAGGTATGAGGTACGTGTTTTTACTTTCCCATGGATTCTGCCCTAATCAACGAATACAGTGTTCTGTTTCGTTCCAGAAAGATGCAGGAAATGGTACCGTTCGTCACTGTCCGCCATCTCTCCCTCATAAGGCCACAGGTGAGACAACCCGATTAAGTGCGGAAACCAGGTCCAAATAGATCCGAGTATCCCCCGTTATGAGTTAACCATTTTATCGTGTATTAACAGTGTTTTTCGTCTCCCTCACGTAAGTACGCATAGCCAGTAACCCCTTTGAGTCTTGATTCCTTCAGAAAACTCGCTCAGTGTCCTAGATACTAATGTGTATTGAGTCGGCAGCCATCACAGAGGGCCACTCAAATTCTAGCCTATCCTGCAGACGACCAGACGTACCATGGGGGTTCGGATCGGCCCTGATCTTGAATATTGTTTTGTCGTTAGTGATTTACTTATTTTCTGCGCAATAATTGGACACTGAACGATAAGTAAAACACAACTCATTGAATAAAAATAGGAAACAAATTAGTTTAATAATTTGAGGACGGCAAGCTTAGAAGCTTCCACCGGCTGTATAAAGGTTTTGAAAGAATTAAGAAGGTGTTAAAGGGTGTCAAAAAATGACTTTCTTCCTGCGTTTTTTGGCAAAGGGTGCGGTTAAAAAAAAGGGAATATAATGACAACGGACTTCGACGCTTATTCAATCTCGTTTTGAAATACGCCTCGCATTTCATTTACATCCATGAATGGTAGTTTCATTTCGAAGACAACGTGGCTTATGCAATGAGTTACCGGGGCCAGCCAAAGTGAAGTGTTATGCAGTCTCGTACCAATTGGACCCCGTTGGGATGGATAGCTCAGTTGGCTTGTATAACTTATGAACCAGAACTTGATCTCCGGATAGTGTGCGTGGTAAGCAGCGTAACTGCCCTATTAGAACTTCTGCCTTTCCATACACGTTTGCTCTGTATTGAGATCTCAACTTTTCCAACTATTCATTAACATAATAAAAATAAAATTAATAAGCAACTGTAATAAATAAATAAATACATAACATAACATAAATAGCTTAACATAACATGAAAATAGTAACTTTCTGGATGCGGCGTTTTGATGGTTTGGTGGTCTTGATTGTTTTGGAAGAACAACGAGTCCATGTGTTGAGTAACTCGTCACCCTTGGAATCACATCATTTCTGTTTTTGGCGCTTAAATGCCAAAAATACCCTTTCCAGACATTGTTTTCTCTTTATCAACACTTGGAATCGGTTTCATTTCCTCGATTTCTATTTCCTTAACTCAGATTCTTGTTTACGTTCGTTTGAGGACCTCCCACATACCACTTCGTCATTCGTGAATTTTGTGTTTTGACGCCGATTTCAGACATGCTACCTACTTGTTCATGCATACGAGCACTGGTGTTTTTCAGAAAATTAGCACAATTCGCCCTATTGACGTTCGGCCGTAGCAATTTTCTACAAAATGATGTGGTGGATTTTACTCGTTGCAATCGCAGCCGTTAGTTTTTCAGAGTGAGTGAAGTTTCATTCGTTCAGCTTCGTTTCTGAATAAGTGGTTGTCTTAGAGGCAATTTTAAAGGTTGCCCTATTGCATGGCTTATTCCAATTTCATTTAAGGACTGAAGCGGCTTCACCGCTTTTTGATGATTTCTACGATTCAAACGGCTTACTTTCACGGCAAGTTTTTCCGAACAATTTTGAACAACGTTTGGCGCTATCGCAAGATAGGGGGCATATGGTTGGAACGCATCTAAAATGCGTAAAACACCTCTTCTATTGTTAGAAAGTGGACCAAACCCAAAGCGGTGGACCCCCAGGCTGCATGAGCAATTTCGATTTTACTCGATGTTTATGTCCCCTCCTAGAATTGCTTCTAGGGGATGCCGCCTTATCTTGCGGTAGCGCCCAACTTTTTATTATGGATCATCATTCTACTACGTGCCATCCTTTGCGGAGTCTTAGTAGCTCGATCAAGAAAAGTTATTTCGCACTTAATGTCGGTTGAGCAGTTTGTGGGTCATCGTCGCGAGCGGTTGCGAAGCGTTTGCTTTATTTTTCTATCCGTATGGAATTATTCTCATGCAAATACGCGGATACAGCGCAGTATGCATCAGGAAGATTATATTTGTGGAGTACAACAATTTCCTGCCAGCTGATTTACAGTAAGCCGCTTCGCAACCGCTCGCGCCGATAACTTACACATTCTGTACAATCTGGTAGCAAGATTCTTGCAAAAACTTCGAAAGATGTTCAAAATTTCAAATTTGCAATTAATGGTGGAGTTTAGTCCCCCATTTCAGACCTATGAAGTCCTTCTGGCATTTGAACAATCGTGGACGTGTCATGGAGAAAGTGTTCAGTGAACTTCTTCTTCAGCGACCTCAGCGGGCGCTAGCGCTAGTGCCGCCGGCTCCTTCAAATCCAGTTCACAAAGAGTTTAAGCCGATGACTATGTCATTATGTTCTATTTTTACTAGCAGATTACTGTTATGGGGATTCGCTGAACGAATTTTGCATCCTCCTCTTTTCTCGGATATCTTGTGTAAGATCTCTATTGAATGTCTCTATTGTGCGTCTTCTATGATCTAGTTCAAGTAATCACTGGTTTTCGAGAAGTTGGGTAGGTTGTTATTTTCGGGTTTTAGATATCAACCAGTTCGGTCCTGTTCGACCCTATTTAGTGTCAAGTACGGAGTGGCGAATAATTTCCTTATGCGAACCTCCTAACCCTGCAAAATCCTCCCCCCCCCTTACTTCCATATTAAAACTGTTGTTAAAAGGGCGTGAGGTATGTCACAGCCGCGGAATCGTCAAAATATAGAAATGAATGGCTAGATTTTTTCTCTACTCCGTAGCGAATTCGGGGAAAATATTTTTGATGAAACTTCCGAGCTGTATTACTGCAGTCCCCTTTCAAAAATAAACCAAGTACTAAACTCCGCGACCTTTGATTCGCGCAATTTAGCGCATCATGTTACCCTTCTACGCCGTCGCTATTTACGTAGGACCACGGGCTTCCGATTAGCGTTATCCTGAGCGATAAGGCCGCTTCTAGCCGCGGACTTTCTGTCTTGTTAAACATTGTTTTTGTGTTATTTCTGTGTAGTTTCGCCTTTCAATTAGGTTTCTCTCAAATTACCGGTACCGGAGAAACGCAGCCTAAATGGCTTTCTTATGCTGCTCTTGAAACGTACCCTAATAAAGAGATTTCCGTTTGTTGTGGAAAATTCGGCAAAGCGTTTACATAACCGTGTATTATTTTTGGCGCTCATCCAGTAAGGGGGGCATCAAGTGGCTGCCCTCACCCCCACCCCCCTAGACTGCCTACACTCCCCCTGGCGCACAGGTTTCTCGAAGTACGGGACCCCGTGAGCCAGGGGGAGTGAAGCCAGTTCAGGGGGGTGGGGAGGGTGAGGGCAGCTAGGGCATCACGCAATGGCCCTGGGACCGGGTAGGAGGCGCACTATTTTTCTCTCAGTTTCGAAGAATGTTTTGCTATTGAGATCGAAATCGTGAGTTCTGTGTCAGTACAGGTGCATTTCGGATGGCACGCCCACCCACTGTGGGCGCGCGCTCCACTTGTGTCATATAATTTGTATTTGAACCTGGGCCCACATCAACACTTGACCCGGGCATCTAGAGATGGATTCAGAGAAGGGGGAGGGAATTCTTGACAGATGCATACAGACGACAGACGACAGACAGAGTGTCAGACGAAGCGCTTTATAGTATGTGAAAGTTCTGTTAAAAGAGAAAATGTCCTGAATGCGATCAAGGTGAAGTAGTCAGATGTTGAATTGTGCTTAAAAGGGAAAGTGAAGAACTCATCGTCAGATAAACAATATCATAGAAGGGAAGAAGGCTGTCTCGATGAGCGTCCAAAATTTGTGACAGTCATGGTGTGCATGTAGCAGCGTGTGGCGGGATGTTTTTGCCGGTACCTGTTAATCACACACCAACAACTTCCTGTAATTACTTATCAAATGATGATATTGGCAATAGCGAACGATATAAAAAAGAAAGGTGCTAGAAGGTCTACCATGTAGAATTGCTGAGGCTTCAATCAGCTCCCGGGGACAGTGCGCGGACGGGGTCCACAATTCACCTGCCATCTTGCACGATTGAACCATCTTCTCGCCGAGGATGTTCAAACGTACACTTCCTTCTGAACACAGAAGGGCGACCATCGCGTGAGCCACGCTTAGGCCAACGTGCATCTGTAGTCGTCTTGTACGAACTACTGCACAACTGCTTTCCACACGGGGAAAGATCCACTCTTCAACTCTGGTGTGAAGAGAACGAAGCTCGCATCGGGCGACGCTTCGGAGTCAGGGGGAGCCCTCTAGCACGTAGAGTTAATCAGTCTAGTCGTACCGCAACGATCTCGAGAAAACTCGTATTCCGAGAGAGACCGATCTGCTCACATCCCGTGAGCTCGGCAAAACTCCAGACTGACTGATCAGCTCGATCAGAAGACGGATCGACAGTAGATGGGGGCGTGGCTTAGGTTTACGACCATAAGAGAGAATCTCAAGTACCTAAGGTTACACCTAGGGATACTAGTCTGCACCTGCATGCACTTTTACAACCTGCACGCGGCCCCATCTCATCGAGATATTTTACATTCAGGTTGCCAGAAGTAGTGATCCGTGACAGATCGGATTCATGAAGGGGCTCAGAACTTGGGGCAGGCGCAAGTTTGGCAGCCTATTAAGATGCTGTGCCTTATACAGAGTCATTTCAGCTGGCAGTATTTGCCTCGTTCCTTATTACCGATTACCAGATTAGTCCCCCGTCAACCGCCGGGACCTTCCTTTCCTGCGCAAGCTTTCTATCCTCCGCTATGGTCCCTTCCTCCTGTGACACCAACACCTCGTGGAAGTGACGCGTATGCAACACAATGGTGTTTCAAACAGTAGAAGGGACACAATCATGATATCACAATCACATCATTATACGAAGTTATACGATTTTTCGCTTCCCTTCCTCATCCTCCCTTCCTCTCTCCACTGCCCTCCAGCTGCCACTGCAGCACCATGTGGAATGAACGGAAGTGTGCTAAGCAGGTGTTTATATAGCCCTAAGAGTGTTATCACAACTATCCTGCTACAAAACATTGATATCTCAAATCCTGTAAGCTACCCGATTTGTTAGCGGTTTGTTTATCCCATGAGCTTCCTTCTCACTCACTTCATTTTGCGGACGGACACACATACATACACACACACACACACACACACACATACAGATACACAAACCGACACACAAAGTTAGCGCTTTATAAAATAGAAGGATAAGGATTAAAGGGTTTTGATCACATCGCGTGATTGGGCAGTGTGCGCAGAGACTTTACCAATGGTCTGCTGCTAATACTTTCGAAATGGCAAGTTATATCGCTGATGAGGAGTTATGCTTAGGGCCGAGTGTCACTTGTCGCGATTAGGCGATCGTGTTACGGGTTACGAGCGCGTGCACCAAGCGAAATGACTGTGTACCTACGGCTTGAACGATGATCAAGTCCTGGAAACTAACTTGGCCGATCTATGTAGGACTTGAAGGTTCAATAGGTTGAATATTTGCTATATTTTATCACTAAATCGTGCCTTTTGCTAAAGTTTGTGACGTGTCACAGAAAATTTAATTATAATCATCCTAATTCGCTATACGAAGTTATTACGCCAACCCTTGTCTCCAAGCTCATCCGGTTCCTTTCAAGCATTCATAGTTGTTCATAAATAGTTTAGGTGGATTAAACAGGTCGATTGCATTGCTACTGAAAGTTTTTACAGTTCTTGTTTAGGGAACTCTTTTACCTTCATGCTAGTTTATTTTATGGCGCGTTTTTGAGCAGAAATAAGGGAAGTAAATAACAGGATAAAATGATGAGGCAGGTGAAGTTACGAGCTATTTCCCTCTCCGCCGGGATCGTCTAATAAATATTTTTGGTCTGAACGGTGGGGTTTTCTTCATAAATTAGGCTCCTTACGTAAAACCTATAAAGCTTACGTAATTGAAATGATGGCTCTGACGAATCGCGCATCTAGTGTTTTTCCCCGGACTTTAGATCCTTGGCCTCTAAAATTATCTGAACGGTTTCTTAGATACTAATTCGCATTAAACCAATAACCTTATGAGATGGCCGAGATGACCGTTTATATTGGTTTCTATCATCATTCATAGTACGGTATTAAACGGCTTCTATTATTATATTATTGTCTGACAATGGACCACGTCACTCAGTTCAGTAGAGAATCCTTGTGCTTCCCCGCTTTATGAATTCTTTTCTGATGAGAGCCTGTTTCGAGTTACTACGAACATTTGAAGTATTCGATCAGGCGAAGGGAAGCGAAGCCATCTATGTTTTATTTCCATGCCGTTGAAGTATTCCAAGGAAGGTAATGTATAGTGGGGGGGGGGTCAAAAAATACTTACTTTGCCCATGGCGCACATCATCAAACTTTTCGTCGCAAGGATGCCGCTGTTATGGGAGTTATACGGCAAAATATTCCTTAGATGTCCCCCATAAGCAGAAGCAGGCCCTCCTTCACTGCTTCACCGTCTCCAGAATATGACGTCATCTGCCATCACCGTCGAGCTCAAGGAGGCCTACCGTAATCGCTCCGCCTGAAGCTGCTACATAATTTCTTCAATCGGTTAACTGGTGAATAGCTTCTTAGAGACACTAGCTGTGACTGTGCAAGACCGCTTTTGACCAGCGTTCCAGATAACGTCGTAATGGTCCACCACCCATCGATACCTTATTGCGCACCATATTCCCCAACAAAAGCTTCTGATGTTTCCGGAACTGTCAAATAGAAGGCTATGATGAAGATTTTTGATGGACTGCAATGTACTCTCCAACTTAAGTTGGAATCACCGATTTGATTTTAGCAATATGCAATTAATTCCTTTCTAAATGTGGACGAAAGTGAATTCCCCCCCCCCGTATGTCCCATCAAGCGACAAACATAGCACTAAAATTGCAGAATGGCACTAGAAAAAGGTCAGAGGCCTTCTCGAAGTGCCCTGCGCTTCGTCTTTTTACTACTGCTGCACAGACTTGTGAATTACCAAGGAGACCATCCATTATATACAACAGTCTTTAGTCTCCATGTACTTAAAGCACAACCCAGGCAGACTCGTGTGAACGATTCCTTTGGTCTGTAGGATAGACCCTAGAGGTCACAGATGTGGCATTCCCGTGCACGGAAATCACCCGACAAGAGCGCTAGGGCCTTGCAAAGTAAGCTGCTGCAGCTGCAAAAGTTCTTCACTAGGCTGTTGTCTGGCGCCCTCGTATCTGTTGCGGCCTCTTGTCCTTTCTCTGCGCTTAATCTCTCATTGTCCTTAGCACAGCCGATCGCGAAGGTGAGTAAGCCCTTAACCCAAGCGTTTGGACGGATTTTTTTTCTCTTTTTTTTTTTTTACTGTCGGCCCATTTCGCACCAATACATTCGCATTCGTGTGCAAGAGCCACAAAAATTTGATCCTGGACCATGCCTTTCATATACAGGGGTGGCCAAAAAAAGACACTTCACTCCACATTTCAGACAGCATTAATCACACTTTGCTAGAATCAAATCGACTGCCCCAACTTAGTATTAAAGAGCACATTCTAATCTATCTAAAAGTTACATGACAGCCTTCTACACCGACGACATCAGAAGATTTTCCCACGGAAACATGGTTCACGGTACGAGCTCAACGAGGTCGTCGAGGTACCATAGACCATTACGACGTCCCTGAAACGCTGGTCAAAAGCGGTCTTGCACAGTCACAGCTAGTGTCTCTAGAAGCTATTCACCAGTTAATCCATTGAAGAAATTATGTAGCAGCTTCAGGCCGGAGCGATTACGGTAAGCCTCGTTGAGCTCGACGGTGACGGCAGATGACGTCATATTCTGAAGACGGTGGGGCAGTGAAGGAGGGCCTGCTTCTGCTTACGGGGAACACCTAAGGAATATTCCGCCGTAAAACTTTCATTAACATCGGCTCCCTGTGCGACGAAAAGTTCGATGATGTGCGCCATGGGCAAAGTGTCTCTTTTTTTAATTACTGTAAGATACACTGGCTTATAACGAAATCTGCCCTGGGAGCAAGCCTGGCGATTAGATTGGTGGAGTTATCCCTTCGGTGGGCAGAAAGAGCTGTTTGCGACCGCCAGGCTCATGTGGCTTCGCAATGCGCGACAGGAGCGCTAGCACCGTGCTAGTAGTCCCGACTGGTGGCCTTGAGTGGCTCTCCCAGAGCTCGTCACGCCACGTACTGTTACTTCTCCTGCTCTGCTGCGTATTCTCCTCCGCGTGCTATATCATAACCTTACCCGAAAAAGATTATAGTAATTTTAGCACTCTTGATGAAAAATTTCAAGCCAAATTACCACAAATTTCGATCGTGAAGGCTTCATGTATTAAAAGGATGAACTTGGTCACTAGTGGTGCTCGATTCACTGACTGTGGAACAGGTGGAAAATTGAATTCCGAAATTTTCACGCTGGCAAAATCGTATTCAAAAGCCGTTTCTATTCTGCGTACAAGAAGAACGCGCGTGGCGTATCTACAAAAAAGGCTGGTAGTTACCAAACACTTCTTTTTTGTGGGTTTATCAGGTTATCCACTCGCCTTACTTCTATTTGCTTATGCGCGTTTTGGAAACCTTCTACAGGTCAATAGTAATCATTATGCGTTAGCGTTGATTGAACCAGGAAGTTGTTCGGCCTGATTGAACTTTGGAGTGGAATTGCTAGATTGTTTGAATATTCAGTGATGTGAAACTTTGAGAATGACTTCGAAGTGCCTTTAATTGGTGGATAATTGCCCTTGCACCAGCCTTCAGGCACATTCCCTTAGGTAAATCGTTCTTTTCCTGGCTAATCCCTTTCCTTATGACCTTTCCCGGAAACGTTTAAAACTCTTTATGGAAAGAGCAAAAGTTGGAGTCTCCATTCAGCGTCCTTCTATTACTGATATGCACCCTACCTTACCCCAGGAGTCGTAGTGAGCTTTCTTCTATATCCCTCCGACGATGAGGGCGATCTTATGAAAAGGTACAGGATAGGGCAATAATGCATGAGCTCGGCTGAGAAGCCGTTTAATGGTAATTGTGAGTCAGTTGAAGGCATTTTAAATTTGTTGAGGTTTTGCTTGAATAAATTTGCACTCAAATGAGTTCCGTGGTTCACTAGCTCCAACAAATTTTTCTGGATAGATTCGGTTTCCACCGACCGCCTTTGTTGAAGAAAGCCATCGATTCCTAGAGAGTCCTTTGATTTTGCGACGTCTGCCGGGTCGTATCATTCAGGCTTCCTGAGTCGTTCCTCAGGCAACTAAGAAATTTCGGATCTGTTATCCGAAGCAGGGCACGCTGTTGTATGTTCTTGTCCTGCTTGGGAAACATATCGTTTAGAGGTCTTCTCTGAATATGGCGTTTGTCCATCGCTTGTTCGGTTTTGCAATAACAATCAAAAGCGTCTCCAAAATTCTTGCGATTAACACCCAGAGGTTTTTACGCCGCGCTTAAATTCTCTCCGGTTGACACAGAAATAAACAATTCAGGAAGTTCAAATGGCCGAAATAGGAAGGCAAAGCGCTCGTATTGATACAACCTCCTTTCAAAAAAACGAGAAGAGTCGGGTGCAGACCATACACCACAAGTGACGACGGCCTCCAAGTAAATCTGGTTAGTAGTGGTTCATAGTGATAGCTGATTTTTGGTAAAATGATAGTTGTAATTAGTGACAACTGATAGAATACAACTGCAACAGGCTAATCATTTCATTGGCAGAAAACATTAACATTTTGTGAAGCCGTCGTCACTTGTGGTGTATGGTCTGCACCCGACGCTCTTCTCGCTTTTGAAAGGAAAATGGAACTTTCGCTACAAAATGGTGCGGAATTGCGTTTTTTGTCATGTTCTGTTTTGTTGAAAGCTCTTTTTGTGAAGGGCTCAATAGATTTTGAAAGTGACATTTAATTGTTTGATTTGCTACTCTGAGTTTGGGCAGAAACCCGTTTTGCCTTTCTGAACGTTTTCTTTTCACCAGTCCACCCAGCAACACCACCCCTCGTTAGAAAGAAAACCCGAACGCTTTTATTACATCGTTAAAAAAAACACAAGGACTGAATGCCTGTAAAACAAATGAGTTGACCACAAAACTCGTAAATCAAAGAGCATCTCCAAGAATTTTGTCTGATTCAAGTTGTAATTTCCTAGTCACGGATCACGTCTCTTGGAACGAGAAAGGACTAGTATTCATTAGTTTGTGCTTATCAGCTGTTTTAGACACATCTTATTGTTTGTCATCATTATATTATTTCATTGTACATGTTTATTTTATGGCGGATGGTGTTTCTAGGTGGCAAGTGGCACGCTTAACTGCACCACGCGAGCGGTCCGGGGATCAAATCCTGGGTCGTGAGTCGCCCGGGCCAACCAAGCCTTCCATCCCTCCGGGGTCGGTTAATTGGTACCAGACTTGTCTGGGAGGATAAAAACACTGACTTGTACATCGGCTGGCCCCCGCAAGTCATTGTATAGGCCACATCGCATTCAAACGCCACTGCGAATGTACAAATGGAAGTAGAATGCGTGCCGCATCCCAAAAGGGATTGATCAACGGCAAATCGCTTCGTATAACTTCGTATATTTATGCTTTATTTTACATGTTTATTTTACTTATTCTATATATATATACATATTATTTTATATTTATTTTACTAATATTATACTTATTTTATTTTTACATTATTACGGGTAGTGTTACCATTATAAAAGGATTGAGCAGATAGTCCATGATGGTTAATGCTTTCGAATGTGCTGCGCAACCGAATTCGCAGTGGGTAAGCATAGCTAGTGACACCACGAAATTAATTTGGAGATGGTAGATAGGCGATTTCCTGACTAAAAGGCACATGCCCGACATAATACTAAAACCAGCCCCAATCTCAGCTTTCAAAAGCAGAAGTCGTGACCAGCCTCACTGGAAAGGTCCTTCCCACAGATGGAGGGGCTAGGCCCACAACTGCGGAGGTCGCGACAAATTAGCACCTTGGAAAGCTTCACATAGGCGCCAGGCGCCTACGAATTTGATCCGCCTTCGCCCGGTTGATCCGTGCCAGCCCACCATTCGGTATTTTCTGTGTCGCTATGTTCTTTCGACATGGATTTCTTTGCCCTCTCCGCGACGCGCATCGTCCCTCACCTCCCTTTCTGCTTCTTAGAGCTCCCTGCACCGTATTTTCTGGTCCTTTTTTGTCCTTTTGTTCTCCTTTTTCCCAATTGCAATTCTTTTCTCATCCCTGCCTTCATTTTAGTGGTACATATTATCACAATAATTTGATCCCCTCCCTTGTCTTTAGGTCTGCACCGGCTCATTGATTACGGATCTATAGAAGGCTTCTCTGGCCCAACCTCTACTCCGGCACCGTCTTATGATAGGTCCCCTTCCGCTGAGACCGGCACGCTGCCTCATTCTTCTACAACTTTATGCATAGCATTCTTTCTACCTACTGCAACAATAAGATTGGTTGCTTCGTATAACTGGTAGGGATTGCGATCGTTAATCAGTTCACAAGACAGTTCCCATCATAAAAATTACTATGCAGTTATCCATTATTTCTCCTGGTCACCGCCTACAGCGTTCCCAATGCGATCAAGAGACTAAATTTGACGTGAGAAGCAGTAAGCCCTGCACTGGCTTCAGTACAAAAAGAGGCCATTCTCAGAATGAAACCGTTCAACTTCATGACGAGTGCTGGAAATTTAGAGACCACTTTGCGAAGCTAAGAATCTATCCTGCAAACATGGCTTCAGAAAAGATCTACTGGCTTCTTTGTTACTTACAAAG
>MU883072.1:0-13116 GCA_036418205.1 Ostertagia ostertagi
TTCAATATAGGACAAACAGACTCTAATTGGGATCTTCACGAGCAAGTGTTGGGTAAAATTGGAAAGAGCAAAATAGTGGTAGAAATCTCAACAGCAACAGCAAGGCCCTGCTCACCGTTAAATAGATCCATGAACCAATTCTGAAAATCAGTTTCCTCAATAGGACATTGGGAAGGAAGTCAGATAGTGAATGCTGATAGCATATGAGGATAATTCATGTTCAACAGTTTAGTGTGAATCTTAAATGACTTTCTTTGATTCTCAAAATCTAAAAAAAAATGTCAGAAAAAAAACCTTCTAATCCAAGCAGTGGTGAAAGAAATCGGTTTCTATACAGAACAATGGTCTCAGGTCATCTGTCAACCGTGAGGCTTGGCGGTTCAGCATTTTGTAGTGATGTCTGGGAGCTCTCACAAGTGCACACTATCACAGCATCTCTTCTTTCTACACTCTTCCACTTACGGTCTCACCCTTTTACAGAAGCTCGACCAGAACAATGATGTATCTTTAAAAACCGCGATTTGCACTGGAAAAAACATACTCATGCCCTTAGTTAGCCCAATTAATTTCTTTAACATATTTCTAGACTTCGTCCATACTACTGTCTACTACTTCTTTAAGCGTTCTTCTTATTATAAAAAAAAACGTGAGAAAATGAAAAAATGAGTCATATGAATAGTTCATGAAAAAGAGAAATAATGAAGAAAATGCACGAATCTCTTTCACTGAGGGTCCTTTTCCACTGAAAAAACAAAAATAAGGAGCAGAAAAGCAAAAAATGTAATAAAAAAAATAGAAAAAAAAGAAAAGGAATAAATAAGTGAAGGTAATCGTTAATAAAAATTCTAATATGAAACTAAGCGAAAGGAAACACCTACGATTGATCTTACAGTCTACACATTCGCAACTGCAACAAGACAGCTGGAGGTCATGAGAATTGTGATATAAACATTGGATACGTTTAGAGCTTAGGGGGGCAAAAAGATCATTTGCCATGACGAGCATCAAAAGTTTTGTCGCAAATGGAATCCCGCTCTTATTGCTATACGCGAAGTTATTCGACTACCGAAATTATTCCTTAGATGTCCCCCATAAGCAGAATCAGGCCCACCTTCGCTGCCTTCACCGTCTCCAGAATATGACGTCATCTGTCATCACCGTCGAGCTCAAGGAGGCCTACCATAATCGCTCCATTCTGAAGCTGCTACATAATTTCTTCAATCGGATAACTGTGTGAATGGCTTTCAGAGGACACCAGCTGTGATTATGCAAGACCGCTTTTGACTAGCGTTTCTCAAAGTCGAATCGTCAATGTTTCGCTAACGACCCCGTTCACTCTACTCACCTCTCTCCGTGAGAAAAATCTCCTGAAGTCTTGGGGTGTGAAACCCCTAGTATTTTTTCTTAAGAATGGAATGTCCTCTTCAATACGCAATTGAGCTATTCGGTTTGGTTCTGGCAAAGTGTAATTAATTCTGCTTTGAATGTGAGTGGAAGTGACACTTTTTTTGCCTCCCCCCTCTAAAATTCCATTCAAAAATTACCTGCATAACTATCTCTCAATGCCATGAACTCACTTTTAGCTCCGCAGAAAATTTAACGGAAGTGATGAACTTTATCAAACTTCTGAATAAATTCGAGGTCGGTGATTGATCTACGGACATGTTCATTTAAAGCCAACGATGCCTACCAAATTTACGACACATCTCTCTCCAGTTGAGTAAACAGTAAAATTCGTATAAGAACGGCAAGTTCAAATTGATCAACACTTATGATTAAAGCGAGAAATTACGATAAAATTTCTGTGCAGCATGGAAGAACGAGCAGCACTTCAAGCAGTAGCTAGAGCCCAAAGGAATCGAGATGTGGCCTTTTTGTGACTAAAGGTGCGCTCGTTGCAGCGCCCTGGGGCTGCCAATCCTTTCTGAGCTCCGCCTCCGCCTGTGCTCCGCCCCTCAGCAGATCGCTGTTCGATTATCATTCTGATAAGGTATGCCACTTCGAGCGCGTATCCAATTTTTTCTCATGGAATGCTATATCAATCAAGGTATGATCTCTGGTGGTATGATGGCAGCTATGGTTTAACGAGTGCCGACGACCTCTTAGTTGGTTGCCAACTCGTCCATTATCGGAGGTCAACGGGCAGAGGAAGTGGTCCCATTTTGCGCGTTTTTGACGGATTTCTTTGCTTTTTTCGCTACTAGGGCATTATTCAGCATCTTCACTTCCACTATGAGCACAACAGAATCCTATCGCAATCTCTCGCTTTAAGAATAAAATTAACCCATTCATATTTCCACCTCTAACATAACTATGCACGGATCTTAAGTTTGATGCGGTGTGAAAGCCACAGATACTCACTTATTATATGACGATGACAGGATCGTAATCGCATAATTGAACGACGATCTGAGAGGAGGGCGAATCTTAACGAGACGAAGACGAACAAAGATCCATAAATAGATAACGCAACCAGTGAACCTGTTCTCTGGATGATGCGCGAACCAACGATATCAGCGCACGGGCCCTGAACACTGAAATCAAGAACACCAAGCAACAGCGTCAAACCGAGAAAATTTTCAATCGGGGCCGCTACGTACTGCTATCCCGAAGTCGGCTCGGGCGAAAGCCTTTGAATTTTTGTTTGAACGATACGATGTTATGTATCAAATGCAGTACTTAATTATCACACAAGTAGCCCATTTTATCAGGGACCAATCCAGTGACTACCAGAGAAATCAAATGACATTTCGTCCCCAAACCCTTCGGGAAGACAAACAAAACCTTACCGTCTCACGGATGATGTCGCGCTTCGATGTCTCCCACCCTTCGCTCCACCCCGAGTTACCCGGAAAATGAACAGGAGATATACGAGAACTTTCATCATATATTGGGAACTTTTCTGAATTCCTTAGCTACTGAATCTCTCGCTTGCCCTCCTCTTGATAGTTAATCCTAACAAATGGGATTCCCTCGACCGCGATTATTAGCTCCGAATTGCTCAACCCACTTTTCGCCTGACACAAGGAGCAATGGATTCGAATACTTATATCCAATAAACTATGGTCTGATTAACTTATGGAAATAAGAATCAAGGAAAAGAATATGATAATCTGCCATAAACTGGAACCCGTCAATAATGATGGGCAGCTTATCAGGACGAAGCGCAATCGCAAAAATCTTGGAATCGAGGAAGAATTTATGTAAAACTGTATATCGGAAATTCTGAACATCATGAAATATATAAGACAAGGATACTTCACCATTTCTGTAAAGCCACTATGAAGGATTATTAAAAATGGACGGGAAACCGAAGACTTTGTTCTTCTAAACCATGGATTGTTACTAATCTAGCCATACCAACGGCCTATCGTCGCGCATTTCCAATGATACGCCCTTTCTAAGAGACGAATCCCATATTGTATGCCGTAAAGCTAACTCAGTTAACAGATCCTACGGAGCTAGGGACTGACAAGATTTTGTTTACAACTCTCTTTCTACTAAGTTAGACATAAAAATTTGAAAGTTTGGCTTACAGCTTAAAATGGGTTCCTTCCATACAGAATCGGACAGCCAACAAAAAAAAACCAATAAAGTGGACTTCTCGGGAATACCTTTGCCGCCGCGCTAAAGGCAAGAGAGTCAAGATACAATTGACGGGAATTCGACACAAATTAAACGGGATTAAAGGTTGGACCCCAATGGAGAAATTAATAAAAATCCTGAAAATACCAGAAATACGAGATTTTGCCATGTTGGAGATGTTTAAAAGACAGGCAGGAGGGGAAGATCATCGTGGAGGCGGACATGTAGTAGAAAGTCTTTTTTTTCGATAAAGAGAGCACAGCACATCCAAACGTGCGACGCAGAAAGGTGTGGGACGGTGGGCACCATGTGAGTTGTGGAGCTGATAAAATCCATGCGCTACCGCCTGTACGTGCTTTCATGCAGCAAAGGTTGCGCTTTGCACTTGCGTACCCAGCACTTCTAACCATGGTAAGGGCTTCTCAGGGTCTGAGCCCGAACTTTGCCTTCAAGTCGCTATTACGGTATGGTCAGCATGTGGAAGACGGCGTACCAAGAGAAGAATAAAAGCGTTCATTGTGGCCTAAACTAGCCTGGAAAAAAGAAATTTCAATATTGTGTTGTTTCAGTATCGTCGATATGCGCAGATTCCAGGAGAACCGAACATGGAATTTATTGGAATTTCAATTTTTTTAACTGAGCACGGCTTTGAAATTCTTCCACAGTATACCAGTTCTTTTACTAAGAAATCATGCTTGATAGTGAGACACAAACGAACCATTGGGTTCACAGAATGTGCTTGAAAAAGTGACTGTTTTCTCAAACGAAGACGGATACTAGTGTCTGCGGTCGGATCACGATAGAGTAGAAAGTCACGAGAAGTGAAACTCAAACGAAATTCATAAGGAAATCCACTAAGAAATTAATCCGAAAGGGCATTGCTCTGTTGACCTGATTAACGTTGTACGGCAAGAACAATATGGATGAATATCACTCAAATCTGAAGGTCAAATTCATGTACGGTTCGGTGTAAGAGTGTAACGGCACACAAAAACCCTCTCGATTGTAGCTCTAACTTTCGGGGCTACACACGTAGCAGATTTCACAAAGCAAAAAGGTTCCGCTGATTTCAAGTCTTGCCATCTGAAAACTCCAAGGAGAATTCATTCGCTGTTGCCGTTACATTTTTACCCCTCACCAAGAGGTGGTTTGATGGGACGTGAATCTTCGTCCAAACAGCATTTCGTTCTTTCTAGAAATTCAAATATCTACCCCCCCTTCAAAAAGCGAGAAAGTGTCGGGTGCAGACCATGCACCACAAGTGACGACGGCCTTCACAAAATGTAATGTTTTCTGCCAATGAAATGATTAGCCTGTTGCAGTTGTATTCTATCGATTGTCACTAATTACAACTATCATTTACCAGAAATCAGCTATCACTATGAACAACTTCTAACCAGATTTACTTGGAGGCCGTCGTCAGTTGTGGTGTTTGGTCTGCACCCGACACTTTCTCGCTTTTTGAAGAGGGATGTAGTGATGTTGAGTGCTTCGTTGGTTACCACGTCAATACTGAAGCTATTATAGCACATGGATCCTAAGGCAGAATTTGCATTGAAAAGTTAGCTCATTGGAAATAAGGTAGAGGTGGTCAGTGGAGCAGGGATGAAGAAGAAACCATTTGAAACGGCCTGAAACCCGAAAAATGACCCCTTCCCTTGCCCGTTGATTTGCGCATTGATGCGACTCTCATCGCTGTGCCCTCTTCAACACTACGCTCTCTCTGCTATCTAATCACTCGCCACGTTTACGGACTACTTGATTTTTCCTCAATGGTCCTGCCGCGATGGCTAGAGCACAGACGATTAGAGAATGCCCTAGGACTAAGCCTTGGAGAGGAGAGGGACCCGCTAGAGAGCGCAGAGGCGGTAAAGGGCTGAGTTCAAGTAGTCCGTCAACCACTCGCCACTTTATAGACCTGCCGCGAGTGGTTAGATAGGCTGTGGGCGTACCCTCCAACTGCGCCAAGAGTGAACCATGCTAGGTCGCCGAGGTCAAATCTTTCGCTGCCACTTGCACGTCGGTCGTCACCCTTTCGCCTGTCCCCCAAATATGCAAATTTTGACCTTCGTTCTCATCGTAAATGTCCTCCGTTTTTTGAATGGGACTGTGGGAATCCCGTGAGAAATAGTAGCGGTCAAAAGTGTTCGCCGAAATGGGTTTCCGTGCTTCTCTTTTTTACATCCAGAAAAAAAATCAGTGGTGGCCTCGAAAATTTTTCTCTTTTGAATATCCTGATTCTTCAAGACTCGAGAATATAATAAATACACTAGAAAACAGATGTGTCAGTTCTTTGGAGTGCGTTGGCTCAAGCCAAAGAAAAGCATGCCCTAAAATCGTTTTTCCGGCCGAACACATTTTGAGGGTACTGTATGTGTTTGAGTGCTACCCTCTGAGCTAGGGTTCATGATGAAAGATAATAAATAAACAGACGACAACAAATGAAAAGGCGTTCCTTCTTGGTTGAGATGGCGGTCATTTTATTTGAAAAAGGTGACGGAAGCCTTGGCACTTGCTCAGGCAGCAATTTTTTTTTCAAACCACTATAAAAAAAGAAATTGATGAGCCCACCGGGCCATTTCGCAACAACCCTAATGTCTAAATGATAGATACACTTTTTTTCGCTACACATGTTTTGCTTGGCAATATTGATATCCAAGAAGTTTGTTTTTCCAAAGACAAGTTGCAACAAAAACAAATGAATCGGATCATGTACAATAAACAAAAACAGCTAAACAACGTCTGCGCTATACCGATGGCGTCAAACGGACTTATCGGACCGATTTTTTAACGATTCCAGGAAAATCTAGTATATGTCACGTGTACCACACCCGACCCCCCCCCGTAACTTTGCCTAAAGTCGACAAATTTGAGCGAATAAATTCGTTTTTCATTTCATCTGTAGCCCTTATCAAGACGAATCTAACAGTCTCGGAACCATGCTTTTCTTCAAATATTTGGCTACATTTTTGGGGAAATTTGAACTTCAAGTCTCCTCTTTGCCAACAATACCTGCGGGATTGATTCGCTCCAATTCGTCGATTCAGCACAATTTAGTGGCAGTATTGTAGAGATGGCGCAACGATTGAAGGAATAGAACTGCATGGTTTGTGAGGGTCAGTTTCTTCTAGGTTGGCAAGACCTTTAATGCCTCTGGAAACCTTACAAGGAGGGTCTTTCAGGTCATGGAGCGCTTTTCCAAAATGATTCTTGCACTTTGTAGAGACTCATGCGAGGAACATAAAACTATGGTCCATTTTTCCTGAACACTTCTGGGAACCTCAAAACAGTGGTGAAGAAATGGTCCAAAGTTCAATCCGCCGTGGTGACAAATTTTTGCAATCCATGTTGGAGCCTCCAAATTGTCGCCAAATTACGAGGATGACATGCTTAATTGACGCTGGTGCCATTTGGACACAATTTGGAGGCGCCGACATAAATGAGACATCACAGAGGAACGAACTTTGGGCCATCTCTTCCCGACTACTCTGACGTTCCAGGAAAAGCGGACCATGGATTTTTGTTCCTCGCATGAGTCTCTACAAAGTGCAGGGAATCATTTTGGAAAAGCGCTCCATGTCCTGATAGACCTCCTTTGTTAGTCGATACCTGCCTTTCGGATAAAATAAAATGCTACCATGATCGTAATGTGGACTGGAAAGCCTGTGTGGATCCGCCGCGTTTTCAATTACCTGTGCAACATAACCAGAATTTCAACAAAGGAGCGCTAAATACTATTTCATTGTTACTAGAAAGGAGCAAACTGGTTCAGGAGTAAAGGACAGGTGAAGAAAAAGCAATAGTTCCAAAGATTTGTAGAAATATTATGCAATAAAAATAATGGGTATGTAAACGTAGAGAATACAAAAAAGCACAGCTATTCACAAACGCCTTTGATCCGTTCCCTAATGAAGCTGCATTAATTGTAATCGGTTTATCAATTGAATTGATCGGGAATCATGATAGCCGCAGGTTCTATTACGAGTGTGTTCGCGCAGTGCAAATCTGGTTCAGTGACAAAGAACGGACGCAGCAGGCGAATGCAACAGAACTTAAGCCGCGATGATTCTCTCAAAATTCTATGAGGTTAGCAGGTCTTTGCGACAGCTGGTAGATATCTTCTAAGGAAATGGAAAAGGGATAAGTAAGTTCGAAGTAAGCAACATCTGCAAATCAGGTCCGGTCGCCAGATGTGGATTAGCCTTTCCGATTGAGAGAGCTTCCAAATGCTTTGGGCCATCTTGACAAAAGCGAAAAATACTTGTAATCTATCTGCAGCACTGAAGGAAATCTCATAATAACCAGGGAATGCTTCCAAGTTCCCATGGAACTTTCGGATGAGGACTCAAGCAAATCGGTGCTGTTCACAGATATGTAGACCAAAACTGCTACGCGACCTTTCTAGGCAAGTTGTGAGCGGTCAAAGTTGGCAAGAAATGCAGTAAAAAAGTGAGTTGCGGCACCAAACTGGCGCCAGATCGCCTCTGTCTTAAAAATGAATGTCATAATTGTGACAGGCTATCTGTTTACCTCGGGTGTCCCCCAAGAGGCCCGCGCGGCGAAGGAAGAGACGCAGACGCGGCAAAGGACGAGTCGCAGCGCATACTGTAGCGGTTAGGCGTCAGGTTAAATAGAGTGTACCATACTACGTCTCATATCGCACAGCACGCGCTGCGACTCGTCCTTTGCCGCGCGACGGGCCTCTTGGGGACACCCGTTTACCTCTATAGGTACCGTTTCAGGAAAATTAAAAACGCCGATGCGGTTAGATTAGCTCGCCTCCCATACTGACGCTACCCTTCCTGTCAACTTTGACCGCCCACGATTTGCTTGGAATGTTCACGTAGCAGTTTTGGTCTCAATATTTGTAACTAGCATTCATTACTCTATTGATTCATTCCAGTCTCCATTCATAGTTCCATGGGAGTTGAAGGCATTTCCTGGTGAGACCTTCAGGCTGTTTCTAATCACATCGCCTTAGTAACTCACACCCCCGTTGAATGACTCGTGTTGGTTGTTGGATGAAAAGGGGTATGGAGTTCCACTTCCTTTTACGTTTTCCGCCGTTTCAGGCTTTGAACAAGGCGGCCGAAGCGTTACCCAGTTCAATAAGAATGTTATCAATTTTGGCCTTGTTCGCTTGACAGCATTTCACGCAGTTCGTGATTCAGGCAGCACTCACATGTAGCGACACCTCTGTGCGAGCATAGACGATGATACATTCAGTAAAAAAGTCAATACCTCAAAGAAAGGCTGGCCCATGGGATGGCACTTTGCGCCACCTATTACACGGCGCACGATCTGGAGTTCGGATCCTGATCGAATCCTGCCCGGGTGAAACAAGCCATTCCATTCGAGCAATTATTTCGCATCGGACCTGTTTTGGAAAGAAAAACCCTGACTTGTACATCGACTATGGGGCCCTACTATGCGCCGCATGACTAATTAGCCCTCAAATGCTACTGTAATGCAATCCTGTATGGAAGTAGAGTGCGCGTCTTATCCCAGACAGGAACTGACCATTGCTGATTGCTTTGTGCTCGCCGTGCCGTAAGCGTGGTGAGTGAAGATTGCATCCTCCCTCCACCTAATTCACTCCAGAGGAGAGTTTCTTGTACGAAGGCACATGACTGATACGAGACTAGTTTTTATCCCGTATAGTTTGATAGGGAGTGGACGCCTTTCCCATGTGAAGTTTCATCAATTAAGTTCTATTCACAACGATAAATGACCCCACTTGATCTCATCATCAAAGCACTGTCGTTAGTTGGCGAATGAGTGAAATCCGTCAAGTGACATGTTTCTGTCAGTTCGGACTTTCTGGCACTATTTTCTATTGGTAAGTAAAGAAATAAGTCAATAGAATACAAATGGACATCAGAATATAACACCCCTGCTATAGTAGCGTTGATGACCAAAATCGTTTGCTACTCTAAGACTTGTCTGTTTCTCTCCACTACCATTTCGGTAACTTAGCAGCGCTGGTGGACTAAATTCGAGCCATGACACATCGACCCCGTCCTTTGCCCAAAACTGAGGTAATAAGGGAATACCATCTTCGAAATATTCTTCGGGTGGACTGGACCTGGAACTGAGCGGGGTGGAGTAGGATTTTTCAAAGTACCAATCCCCTCCTTCTTCCTCTTACATTACTCACCCCTGTCTGTTCTTTACCTCTTTCCTTCACTTCCCAAAAAGTTCTGTCCACCGAGGTTCATCCTAGCGCTAGAAACTAAGTCTCTAGTCATCGATCCTTCCAGTATCTATAGCGCAGCCGGTCGACGACCGAACCCTTGGGCCGAAATCTCCATCGTCGCAATTTGGCCCGTCTCTCTAAGTACGATAAAAGCATATGCAGCATGGAACATATGTGTGAACATAAGCTAGGAGCCGAAGTAAGCGAGGTTTGAAATAATGGCGGCAAAACGTGCGCTAGTTTCGATGCAATGGGGTTCCGAAGCTTTTCTGTGCTCCGCCCACGCACTGCGTGCCTGTATGCATAAGCATAACTTCTCCGCATAGCTGCTTGTTGGCAGAGGTACCGTACATCGGTTATCAATGCCACAAACCATAGCTTTCTTGAACCACTGCTCATGTGCATTAATCGAATACGCACGCCGCAAAACAAGGAGTCCTATTTGTCGCGTTCTTGGCTAACTTCTTAGCTTTTTCGCCGCGGCGCTAACAATTACATGCCTCATCCGTCGCCGCTCGATAGGCACACCCGAGATCTCCATTGCAAGTCGCGAGCCAATCATCATCCATATAATGGTTTGCAACAATGGCTAAGTTGCTTTCTACCGCCAAATTCCCAGGACTCTCAGCATCTGTCTGGGCGGGGGGGGGGGTCTTTCAGCATAGAGCGTTTTTTCAAAATGGTTTTCTGAATGTTGTGAAGGATCATGTGAGGAACGCAGGAACATGATCCATTTTTCCTGAACGTCGCCAGGAATGTCAAAACAGCGCGGAATAAATGATCCGAAGTTATTCCTTCCAAAGTTCGATCCTCCGTGATGACAAATTTTTGCAATTTATGTTGGCGCCTCCAAATTGCCGCAAACACGACAATGACATCTATTCTCGACGATGGCGCCATTTGGCGGCAATCTGGGGGCGCCAAACTATATTGCAAAAATTAGTCATCACCGGGGATCGAACTCTGGACCATTTCTTCACCACTGTTTTGACATTCCTGGAGGCGTTCAGGAAAAATGGATCATGGTTCTGTGTTCCTCGCATGAGCCCCTACAACATGCAGAAACCATTTCGAAAAAGCGCTCCATGTCCTGAAAGACCTCCCTTGTTACTTGCATCCCTACAACATTAAGAATGAAATTCGGTACATTTTGGTTTTATCTGACAATAACAAAAAAAATTCTTCGTTGTGCCTTCAAAAATTGACCAGTGAATAATGAATTAAATAATATAACAGTATAAAAATGTATGTATATGTTGATTCATAATACAATCTACAATGAAATATTCAAAGGGGTATAGATTGGAACAAAGGAGAAGCCTCAATATTTGTCGTTGATCGGTAGACAGATCGCAGCCTCTACATGGGCTGCATAGCTGCCAAAGTGATAAAGTGTTCTACAGAGTCATAAGGTCCTGCTGAAGGTTACTGTGCTCTGAACGACGAAACGAAGAGGCGATTGGGCTACTTTTGCAAAATTTCTGTATCGGTCGTTGCTTTGCTTGGATGCAACGAGCAGAGGTAACAGATCTACTTGTAAACATATTGCCTAACAATTGCTGAAATGATCACAAATTTCAAGGTGAAAAGCAGAAAATTCAAATCTTAGGAGAATACACGGCTATCAGGGAAAGCTTTTTTCTGACTCGTTAAAATTCGAAGCTTTTGTAGAAACGTCTAGAAGAACTCGGAGGAGAAAAAGAAAAAACTGAACTGCTTGGGTACAAAGCAGCATGTCAGCGATTGTGCAAGCCGCGGTGATGAACGCGGCCGGATAAGGGAGAGTGCGAGGAGCGTGATAGAGATAGCCCGAGCTGATTGCGGTTCGAATCCGCCTAGGAACCGCTAGGGTGATGATGGTGTTGTAAAACGAGTTTCAGCGCGTGGATACCTAGCCGTCTCGGAATGTCATTTAGCCGAACCCTCCATTGCGCTCTTGATGTACCGCCTCACGCAGAACAAGAGTCGAGGTCAATTTGCCCCTGGGTTATTAATTATTTGCGGCCATCACAGAAATTGACGTCGTCGATCTGCTCTTTATGAGGGTGTCCACTACAGAGCAATGTGATTTTTATAGGGCCCCAATACTTTGATGCTAGTGGAATTTCAGTTGCTATATGCTACCCATTGCTTCGCACAAAGCTTTACACAAAGCTTTGTACAGTGGTTGGAGGCGTACATGATATTTTTGCCTGCCTTTAGATCAAGCCCAGCTCGGGCTATGAAATCGTTCATGCTGTTAGGATCGGTAAATTATTATCGGGTGTGTCTGCCAAGAAATACAACCCATTTTTAACGGCAAATATTTTTCATGAGCTATTCTCAAATTTATTGCGGTTATTAATAATATTTACCCGCTACAAATACCATGGTTTGTTAGGAACCCGACTATCTCTCAATTGCCAATGGGACTTTGGACGAATTCGAACGCGTGGCCTATCCCATAGCGCTTTTGACGCTGCAGGTATGCCGTGGATATAATAGGCTAGTTCTGTCTTTTATATGGTAATCGCGATGTTCCATATAATCTTCTCGCATACGAACTCAACGGGGTTTGATCACAGTGGGATAGGGATGCGCCATGTAGTAGTAATCCTCCAAAAATCGAAACGGTCAATTTGTATAATTACCACATTCATTCAGTGGAGCGGTCAGCTTTGCTCTGCAGACCGCCGATGAACAGTTTAGACCAAAATAGACATTTGGCCGATATGCTGTGAATATGCGTAGTATAATTTCAATTTTTTGCATAGTATAATTTTTTCAAATAATGTGCTTGCAAGCTAGGAATATCCGAGCGTCCCCTTCAAAAACCGGGTACCCGCCAGGAGGCCCGTCGCGCGGCAAGAAGGCAGAGTCAGCGGACGAGTCGCAGCGCGTGATGTGCGATGTAGGACGTACAATGGTACATTCTATTTAACTTGACGCGAAATCACTACAGTACGCGCTGCGACTCGTCCGCTGACTCTGCCTTGTTGCCGCGCGACGGGCCTCCTGTCGGGTACCTTCGAAAATCTATCCCTCTGACCGTACCTACATGTTTCTCTTTGAAGGCAAGGATTAGGATTGAACTGATGAGGTAATTTCACTCAACTATGAAACTAGGGTTGCGAGATGGACAGAAATGGCGAAAGAAAAGGAGAAAATCGTCAAGAACACCGAAAATGCGAACCCCTTCGCTCTACGCTTCGGAGGGTTTAAGAAGCAGACAGCGAGATAGGTGATAATGTGAGTCGTGGAGGGGAGACAGAAGCGCGAGCTGGCGGAGTATAGCAGCTCAGAATTTCGACACAGACAGGACTACGGGGGAGGGCCCTGATTCTCTTTGATGGGAT
>MU883073.1:0-10439 GCA_036418205.1 Ostertagia ostertagi
AGTTTTGAAGATACTGCAAAAACATGCTGATTTTCTGAAACTAGCAGCATCTCGCTGATTACAAATGTACTTAGCGTTTTGAAAAATATTGAATAGAACTGCACTCATTTGAAAATTTGTAGTTTTCTCGGTCTATCTGCGCAGGCTGAGGGGAAGATTGTGCGCGCCAATGCAAACGCGACGCTACCGCGCTCAATCGGACACTTCTGCTGTAGACTCTCGGGCTCTAAGTGTGCGCCATGCACTCGTTTGCTTCCATCTTGATGTGTGCTCATTTTTCAGAATGGAAATGTTTTTGTAAAAGCCGGGGCCGAATTATAGGCTTAAGCATGAGCCAATGTGTTAGCATATGCCTACTGAGCCTAAAACCAAGTCTAACCTTAGGCTTCGATGATTGCACAGCTCTGGTGACCTGAGCCCAGGAGGAGCTACATATTTTTCCCTGCGCAAAGTGCCATTCAAACTATACGCTAATCCTTTTTAGCAGCTAATGAAGGCAGATCATTTTGCGATTCTGTGCTTATCAGTAAACCCCGAGAGCTCATGTTCTGCTAATTGTTTTCGAATTCAAGCTGAGTCCCTTGTGATTGTTTGAAGAGTGAATTTATTTCGTGCAATGGTATCCTTTTCTTTGGCACTGTTTGGCACTGTACGGTGCACAATAAGTGCTGGCGGGGAGGGGGGGTCGTATCAAAACTCTCCAAGAAGGGGGGGGGGGTAAAATTTTTGAAATTGGTACAGCTTAACGGTTGGCCCTGACCAATATCCACTCAAACTCAGGAGAATTTCGCAAGATCACCTATAGCTTATACTGAAAAGTTATACTGAAAAGTGGCGTCATTATTAATCCACCTGATTTACGTTGGAACGCGAGAAAACGCGATGCCAGGAGCTGGGAACACGCGTTCAGTCGTTCAACGCACCAAAATTCGAAATTTGCACGGGAGCCTAATTGAAACCCTCGGCCAGGGTCACAGTACAATATGTGAAGTTAGGTTGGTGACGCTTTACAACGAAAGTGTTTATTCAATCTTTTTAAAGACTGATCAGCTTGCAATAGTAGTATCTGTATACAACATTCATTCATATTCACCTCTCACAATCAGAATGAAACTCGAATGCAAAATTAAAACAAACAACAACAACAAACAAATGACCACTTTCCAAACTTTCCAAATAAACCGCTTAGAATGCAGTAAGCGCCACCACGTAGCGGTCACCGAGCCGATTCCAATGGTGGACTGAACTCTAAATCGAGTTGGAAGGAAAAACGGAAAACGTCAATTCGCTTTATTGGCAGGAAATTGCGTGCTCTTAGGGCAAGTACCGTAGTTGATTGTTACATTCACCTACCTGATTATCTTGGGAAATATAATTCTGTGTTGTAATCTGTTATCAAGCTTTCATCATAAGAAAATGTCACAAACCTACTCCTTTGAAGGTTGCTTTGAGGAAATGGTTGTTCTTTGAGACGAAACAATTGCCCGTTAACCATACCACAAGATTTCCATCCCTCGCTCGACTTCCTCTTGGAAATGTCACGATCGCCTCTAACATCTTCAACTTTATTGCTTTATGCTCGCTCTCATTAATGAGAGAGCAAACAAGTGTACTGTATCAACGTGAATGAATTAATTAGTGCAGTATGCTGCGCTGTCATTATCAGTAAATAATAATTGTAATCCAGCCTCACTCTCATTTTAGAAATTGTGGGCGGTGCCAGTTTGTGGCGTGAATATCGCCCTTGTTTAGCAACAGTTCCGTTTTAGGGTACAAAATACTGTCTGCACTCCTAACTCCTTACGAAAAGGTCAGATTTTCGATTAAATGAATCCTTCCCGGAAAATAATGACTATATCTCAACCGTAATTACTGGCTTGAGACCAATCGTTCACGATAAGAACGAAAAGAACAAAAACCTGAGTTTGTTCTAGTAAAAAATTCGAGGAAACTGGAAGACTACGCGTTCGAATTCCGCCGGGCATCTGTCACAAATGCTGGAGACGAAATGCTTCCACATGGTTCTTGTAGTGCCTCACTAGAAACTCTTTGACCTTTTGACTTATTGCACTAACATCTCACACTTCTACTGCATCCTATTCTATCGATCGTTTGTCTCTATTCTCCAAAATCGGAATCTTTAACAAGACTCTTTCAACGGGTCGCCTAATACCTGGCCGCTCTAACGTGAACTTCTTCCTTTGTCTCGGCTCTACCTACCTTCAGCCGTCCACAGAGTGTGGTTTCCATAAATTTGTTTCTCTTTGGAAACTGAATCTTCGTGCGTGAAACTTTGTATGTGTCTCTAGTGATCACAACTGACATAGTCATATTGGAAAAACTGCAAGGATCCCCCAGGGAGAATTCCTCAAAAGTCCAACGCCATTCTGATTAGGAGTATGGTTTGAGGTTTAAAATAAGATTGATTAGAGCTTATTGACAAACCCGTTCCAATTCTTTATTGATCTTCAGGGCCGTGAATGAAGCTACGCAGTAGTGCAATCAAACGACAGCAAATCCAACCCTCAGAAGGGAGATTATGGTGACGTGTACTGGATACGGCAAATGGCACCATTTTTCTAGTGAATAGCTCCCTCTGGTTCAAAATACGACCCGACCTGTAGGAGTGCAACCTTATCGCGAACCTTTTTTCAAACATTCTGGTAATGCTTCCGTACGCTCTGGAAATCCTCGTTTATAGCCTTCGAAGTGATCGTTCACCGCTTCTTTCACCTCCTAGCACTCAAAGATTATCGTCAAGTTTCCAGGGTACCCGACAGGAGGCCCGTCACGACGAGAAGGCAATGTCAGCGAACAAGTCGCAGCGCGTGCTGTGTGATGTAGGACTTAAAATAGCATTCTTTTTAACTTAGGCCAAAATCACTACAGTACGTGCTGACTCGTGCGCGAGAGACGTGCGTTTCTCCCCCTGGGGTCAGTCACCACAGTTGCGCGATCATTGAAGCTTAACACGTTGACGACATCGCGCGTTTTGGCATTTTTGGCCGCGTGGGACCAGAGCGATTCTGCGAGCGCCGCCGCCTCACAACAAATCTGTGGATTTTGAGCTTTAAATACGCAATACTTCGATGCGACAAAATGTTTTCACTGATATTCGGTGTGTCAAACTTATTGGAAGGTACACATGTGAAAGTGCGGTCGAATGATGTGTTACAGCATTGAAAAGGCAAGTTTCACTTACTTTTGCTTTAGTGATTTCAAAATTATTTTGGACGTGGTTGTTTCGGTAAAAACACATATCTTGCCACACGAGTAGCTTTGTACTCACTTCTAATATTCTTTTTTATCTACATGTTCGTGTTAATGAAGAGAAAATGAGGAATGAACTGAACGGATATTTTCGTCCGGTCCGAAAAACCTCTGCCAAACTAAAGAATATTTGGTCATTCTATAAGCCGCGTGGTTCTTGGTTATGTGTTGTGGTATGGCCTAAAACATGAACACAAAAAACCTGGGAAGAAATGGCGCGTTCAAGAAAAAACTGAATGTAAAGGGTGTGGCAACTATAGTTGCCACAATGTCCATTGCGGCGTGCAAAACGCGGCAAACCTAGTTGCCGCGCTGTCGTCAAGGTGTTAAGGTTATGTTTGGGTTAGATTGTGGAGTTTAAGGCTTATACTTTCCCTAGGGCATCCCAAGTTTCATTCATGCTAAACGAATGCCCGCGGCGAGATTAGGGTAGGTTCTCTTACGAGAACTTTTCTTTCGTCTTATTGTTATTTGGACTGTTTCAATTCGTGCTCTCGTTTGTACCTTCCAAAGGACGAAATTAAGGAATTTAGACGAAAGGTCGAAGAAGGAGTAAATTCACCAGCTTTGAGGGAACCGCAAACCTCCTGAGGGTGCGGAATGAAGGGCAATTGGCACCGAAGGGATTGACCTCGGCGACCTAGTAAGGCTCAATCTTGAATCGGTGGATCAGTGCACGAACACCGATCATCTGATCACCAGGTCGATCGCTCACGCGGGCCGGCAGGTCTTTAGCGGGGCGCAGTGTGACGAGGAGGCCGGACTCAGACTGAATAGAGAGCTCACTACTCAATGGCTCAAATCAACCGCGGCAAGGAAAGCGGGTCCATTTCTCGGGCTCCGGGCAGGGTCAACCCCGCGTTGTGCAAATTCCAAATTACGACCTCCTTCCTTTTCGGAGGGTATCGGTACGACCCCCCCCGTATTAACTATTATGTCTTTCACATAATTTAATGCTCATCATTGATGTGTGGGCAGTCACCAACATGGAGAAGTGGTGGACCGTGGTCAATCCGCGCGCTTTGTCTCGCTCAGAGGAGGGAATCGAGGCAACATGAAGTTTTATTCATTAAATAGAAGGAATTCCAAGGTTTTCAAATGCGCGTAAACCAATACATCATTTTAATCGTAAAGATTTCTACTTTCAGAAACCTACCAAGTTTTTTTCGATCTCTCAATTTTCCTTATTTTATAATCTGAAAAACTAAACCTTGTAGCAATTACGTTGCAATCCAAACCCCTCCATTCAGAAGGTTATATTTTTCAGAAGCGGTCTCATGGAACCGGACACCAAAATTTTAAAAATTCAAATAGTTTTCTTCCTAAAAAGTATTTGAAATGTTGCGATGTTCAATATTTCAAAAAATCGTCCCGTTGTTCCGTTTTTTGTGCACACGCGAGTTTTCGACATTCAAACATTCATAACTTTCTTCATACAACTTTTTGCAGATGTCTAAGGCTAATTAGAAACTAGAAGATTAGCGGGTGAAACTCGGTTCGGGGGCGGGGGCCACGCGATGGCGCGGCGCTGTTTTCGTCTGCTCTACCAAGGCTTAGTCACCGATGGCGCGTATTTTGAAACTGCCACATAATGGCGAAAGAGTAGGAGCAGACGAACAGAGCGCCGCGCCATCGCGTGCCCCCCCCCCCGAACCCGAGCTTCACCGATTGGCGCTTGCAAACAAGCACCTGAATTTTTTCCAGCGATCACTCTTTCAAAAAATAGTCCCGTTGTTCCGTTTTTGGGGGGTTTGTGGTCCGATTTTTGAGAAGGCGCGAGTTTTCGACATTCAAACGTTCATAACTTTCTTCATAATCAACTTTTTGCAGATGTCTAAGGCTAATTAGAAACTAGAAGATTAGAGCTTTCGAATAAGGGCTAAAACTTCTTTGAATTCCGCTGTTCCATTTTTTTCCCTTGACTTTTTTCCTGGACCGCGACTTTGCAGTCTTCAAAGGCCCATAACTTCCTTCAAAATTAATGTGATGAGAAGCGGTAAAGACTGTTAGAATCCAGCGAAGAGTACTTCATAAAAGTGTAAAATTTCCCTGAAATTCTTTCTTCTGCCTCAATTTCCTAAGGGTTCTAGAACTCAATTCAGCAAGTTCGCTACACTTTGTTCCGCTTAGATTTGATTTGAAAGCATCGAAATTCTCTTCAGGAAGTTTGTCTGCTTACGGCCGCTGACAGAGAAGGCGTTTTTGTGGGAAAACGCCTGCTCGGGTATACGCCGTGCACCTGTCTGTGGGCAGAAGTCGCACTCGCATTTGAAAGTCCTCCATTTTCCTGAAGAAGGTGTTAGTATCGTGATTGAGTTGCATTGTGTTTATATGGTACTCTTGTTTCACTTCCCCCATGAACTGCTCTACACTTTGTTCTCCTTGGGATTTCAGGAATGTTCGATCATCGAAGACAGACCATGTTTTTGCACTACGCTGTAACAAAGTTTTTGGCTATTGTAATCTTGATCTATGCTGTCGAGTGTATTAAGGATAATAATGGCTGATGAGACTTATAATGCTCTGCATGCTCTAATGCTCCCATGGAGCTCTTGTCTGTGTGACTCTCCGACAGCTGCACGGTGCAGAGCTCCTGGAGAACATTAGAGCGTGAAAGTGCACTGCGGACACTGCACTTTTCAAGCCGTCTTGCAGCCCGTCTCTGGATACGACCCCCTCCCCTTTCGTTCGACCGAATACGACCCCCTCGTTGTTCTTTGCGCAACGCGCGGTTGACCCTGGTTCTGAGCAGTTTCTCATGGTTTTTCCTTCCTTTGTGTACCACTCACCACCCTAGGTTAATTTGAAATGAGATGCCTTTCCAGCGTGAAGTCGTCATTCAAATCATATTCAAAGTATTTGCTGACATTCAGCGTTAGATTCTATTCTGAGTTTTTTCCTCAATATTGGAGACAAAGGATGGGCCCAGCCCTACTAAGCAAGTTCTTCTCGTGAGCGGCGGTGCTAGGTCCGCAACTGTGGAGGTTAAGTCAAAGTAGCATCTCGAAACGCCTCACTAAGGGGCTAGACCGGTACGGTTTCGAATCGCCGACGCCTAGTCAATCCCTAGTCGGCCGTCCGCGCTTCGAATCATATTCCCTGTGTGTATACATAATTGATCATCTGTATTCTCTCGAATCAAAAATCTCCCCTGCATCTTCTGCCTCCTAGACTTCTCCGCAGCGTAGAGCAAAAAGATTTTCACTGGGTTGTCTCATGATTCCTGTCCGAATTTTGACACTTTCCTTTATCCGAGTTTTCTATCTCCTAAGGAGCAACTGATCGAAAGCATGACCACCACCATGGTCACTGATATTCATGCATTTGCTAGGGAATCTTTGGAAGCTTGTGCCTAAATGAAGGAAGCTGGAGCAGAAGAATTTGAAGGAAGTCGTTTTTGGGGTTGTCGTATTCCTTGAATTTTTTCTCTCGTGGGTGCTGAGTCAGGGCACAGGGATATCCCGGCGGAGCGTTGCCAGTGCTACGCGGTGGATGTGGTGTCATGGCATTACCTATCTCCCTAAGAATGTAGCGAGTTTGCAGTGCAGTGTCGGGCGCTCATTTAGGAGAAAGGAGATTTAGCAACGTTTCTGACCATTCGCTCACACAAATGAAGGCAATCTGGAGAGCTGTTGTATGCTGACTTCCTCAATGCTTATCATTATACCAGTTGGCGCCGCACGCATTGCGCGCACAACACAGATCTGCGGCGAATTTTGATGGTGCGACGAAAATTTTCAAATTTGGCTTGATACAATACGAATATCTGAATTCTCAGCTAAATTCTATCCGCTCCATCATCGACGGCTTTCAACCTCGTTTTTCAACCATTATCCTCTTTTTCTCGGTCTCGGACTGCTTCCGGACAATAAATCTCGTGGCAAACTCCGCCTACTTCGGTGCGTGCCCCGCCCACCAATAGCATTTGGCCCCCTTCCTTTCGCCGACCTCTACCCCTTTTTCCCCTATCTCTAGGACTTCTTGGAACCGAGTTATGACACTTTTGGCAAACTCCGCCCACTTTGGTCAAGCCCCGCCCACCGATGACAGCTGGCCTCCACTCCTCCACCCACCTC
This sequence comes from Ostertagia ostertagi, assembly GCA_036418205.1. Lineage (NCBI taxonomy): Eukaryota > Metazoa > Nematoda > Chromadorea > Rhabditida > Trichostrongylidae > Ostertagia > Ostertagia ostertagi. Next base: position 7,347 of record MU883073.1, read on the forward strand.
TATCCACCTTTTTCCGGCTCTTAAGACTTCCCCGGCCCGAATTATGAGGACTTGTAGAAAATGCTGTACACTTCAGAGCGCGCTCCCCCATTGTGGGCGGCCTCCGCCCACGTCATGTATGCTGGGAACACCTTAGACATTGCTCCCCTACACCAATTGTTTTCTGCTCTGTAGGCTTTCTCCCAACCGAGTTATGAAATTTTTCATAAAGCACTGCTTTTTTGGAGAACGCCCCGGGTCTCCCTAATTCGATGACTTACCAATGCACACCTTTACCCACTTTTTGGCCCAGTTTCGAGGTCGTTTTGTAAGAGAATTGAAAATCTTGGTCGTCAGTACACTTCATTTCGACGCACGCCACGCCCACTGTGGGCGGGGCTCCGCTTAGCTGATGTGTGTTTTGTACTTCGTGAGACCTTGCCCACCCATCCCACACTTGACCCGGTCCCTCCAGGCGGATCCCGAGGAGCTAGGGAATTTCGTGACAGACATACAGAACGACAGACGAAGCGCTTTATAGTATGTAAAGGTGGTTTCTTGACCAGGCAACCCAGGGAATACAACGAATTGGAAGTTGTATCCTCTGAACACGAAGCTTGGTCACACGGAGCTTTGTTGGGTTAGTGGTTCTTGGCTGCGATATAATCATCAGTTTTACCGCGTGTTGTAGTCGTAGTGGCCTCATCTCCACTGGTGACTGAAAAGGCTCTGCTTATACGGCCGCAGAGTGAAATTTCCCAGACGGTCAGGCGTGCTTCTTGGTCATGGTCGGTATGATTTGCATCAAGTCTTCATTCTGCTACATCCCTATTCCTCCTGATAGCGGTTGCTTAGTTCATCGGCTGCGCCCAGGTGTCTGCTACAATACCATCGTTGGTATAATAATGCCGTGCACCCTGCACAATTTATCTCAGCAGAGGCCTTGTACGGAACGCCGTGTGTAGATGTCAATGTCACATCTCTCTTTTAGGCTGGTTTCGCAACATTTTAGTGTTAACGTATTTTACGTTATGTATGCCCAGTTAACTTAGGCGTGGTTCCTGGAAGGAAGCTCCGGTTGATGGGCTATCGAGTTTTTCCAAAAATGGTTTGAATAATGATCAAATCACAGGAATCGCTAAAATGACCAAAATCGCATAATCGGAGACCTACCACACAAGAAAGATAACAAATACACACTTCCTGAGGAAAAAAGAGTTCTCGTGGAACCGTTTGACATGATGTCCATGTCACACTCGCGCGGTCAAAATAATGCGCGCGCTGGTCCCACACGGTCGTATAGCTGCATATCCCTGTATGGTCCAGAACAGCGGGAAAAAGGTAGCGCGCGTCTCAACCGGTTGCAGGGAGGTTTCATCAAAAGTGGTCGGGGACCCAGTGTGAGATTTACCTTCACAGCTCGTATCGTCTATGCCGCTGCGATTGGACCACTAGCTCCGTACCCGATCAGAAGCAGAGACATGGCAAACATCTGTTCCCATATACCGTCCTGTTACAGCTTTCATGTTGAAATCGTAATATTGAACCGTATTTGTTACCCCTTCTGCGGGCTTTACTCTCACCATAGAAGCAACATTGTTAAGCTCTTGAAGATCTGTTGCCAAACAATTGAACGTATTTGCCAATGGAGAATCGATTCTTAGACCAATAAATTGAAATTTTGATTGAAAGGGGGTAAAGACAGGAATTGAGACAACCCAATATTCCTTCCATTTCCAACAGTATTTCTTCTTTTACCCTACTTTGTTTCCAGTTTGCACCCGTACGTTCGTACTCGAGCGGGATTACCACGCCAAATTGACCCTGACCTTTGCCTTTGATTCTGAACTTCGTCTAGATATGCTGCAACCGCATAAGCGCTTAAAATTCTCCACACGTTCACTTGTTCACTAGAGAAATACGGGACAGGGATAACTTCTCGCACAACAAACGTGCATGTGTAATCCTTTTTGCTTTGATATGAAGCCCTCACTGCAATCACTCAAGGTTCGTTCGGGCCGTAATACTATTGTTTTTGTGATGTGAGTAACATGGTTAGAAACTTGTTATTTTTCAGGTATGAGCTTTCTGAGAGTATGAACTACCAGCTCATTGTGGCCCTTCAGCATGTCTACATCCTGCCAAGTCTACTGCTGTATTTGGCCCAGTTCTGCTATATCGTCTCTTCACGAGACAATGAATTTTCCACCTCCTTCTACTACATTTTTTTGATACGCGGTCAGCAATAAAAGTTTATAAAAAAGTTTATAAAAGTTCGCATAAAATCCCCTATTAGGGTTAGGCCTCGGTTCACTATGCTGCCTTAGATAATGTAGCACTCAGAGAGGCTGAGCGAAACTAATCTCTGTGGGAGACGAACGGGGACATTCTCTCCTGGATCAATGGTGCTATTCGTACCATATGAGAAAGTTGAATTGTGAATATTACGCGAGAAAAAAAAAGTGAAACTCAAAGGCGGTGATCACGAAGGCTGGAGGGTGGTGCGATCTAGCCTACCGATGACGTTCAATGATGTCATCGAAACCTAGCGCCCTCTAGTCATCATGACCACTGCCTTTGAATGGTATCCTGAGGATTTTTCCCTTTGAAATGCAGCCGTCCATGACAAGCTGTAGTCGGAACCAGATAAAATGTATATACCATTTGCTCGTTTGGCTACTTGTCAAATGGAATATCATTCTTTTTAGCTCCAGCAGACATAATTCAAGTAACAGCCAGTCTGGTAGCGTATCGGTATCCGTTGGCTGGATGGAAGGCAGTTCTTGACAAGCCGTATATGGCTAAGGTTAGTCCTTTGCATTGACTGAAACCGTGGAATCGTCGATGTTCTCGTTCTTTATAAATGATCCTGCGAAACAGAAATTTGATATTTATAGATTGGATCTGTACTCACAAACTTCTCTTGCAACATAGAGCTCTTCTCTCAGTTGATGCTGTCGATTAATAGACTGACTGCTGTTTACTTTCCAGGGAAGCATAGTGGCGTGAGTCGAGCCTTTCGCATATAGCGCTCTTCTGTGTTAACCCAAGAGAGTACTGTATTTGATTCAAAACCTCCCACCTGGAGTGCAGGCTGTTTTCGGGACGAAAATG
>MU883074.1:0-19345 GCA_036418205.1 Ostertagia ostertagi
CTCATTTTCTAGGGGTTTCCCCACTCATCACATGCAACTTCTTACAACCGAAGCAAGTACGACCCCCCCTCTACAAACTCATCAAAATACGACCCCCCCCCCGTTGCTACTTGTAGCAACATAGGGTTGACCCTGCTTGGAAGAAACCCTGGTTTAGAAGGGCCACCGGCGCTGCCTAAGAGTCATCGTCGGCCTAGTCTGGTCCTGCTGCGCTGCCCTACTGGAACCAACTCGTACAAATCGATCGAGGTCCTCGCTTTCTCGGAAAGGTGAGTATTTGAATGATCAACGATTCCTCAACAGCTTGCTGGTGATGAGAAGAATGCAAGACGATAACAGCTTACAATTTCTTTTCGAGACCCTCCGTCAGTACTCATGGCCGTACGGATTTTACGATAAGAAGGCACCCATTGGATCAAGATAAAGATAGTCAGTGATGCACGAACAAGGAAAAGAAAAGGGAAAAACGGTCCATGTTAAATTGCTGGATGGCATATCCTATGATGTGAATTGCGTCGGTCCGCACCCTTAGGGGGTCGCCTGTGTTTCCCCCAGATGAATTCACCCTTTCTCCGACCTTGGGTATTACCGTGAAATCCTCCTTTGAGGTTTGGGTTATTGCGAACGGTTCTGTGTTCACCACACCATTTTTGGAAGCTGATAGTTGGATGGTTGGGGTTGAGACAAGGTTGTTATGAAAAAAGTAACAAATTCTAAGTGTGTAATATATGTACATAGTCATACTAAGCGCCTGTCTGGGTGTCTCGATTTACCCACTAGCATATTTCTTGCCACAGCACGGTGTGTGGCTAGGCAGCCCTATCATCACCAACGGTGAGGACAGATGTTGTTACTCCAACAACTGCAAACCTACACAGTCAGAAAGCTCCCCATTTGCTTTGCAATACAACTCCTTTCGGTGCTGGTGCAACTCGAAATCCTGAGGCTTAATGGGGAAATCCAATCATATTCACCGCAGATGACCGTCTCCCTCTAATTATAATTTCTTTTTGCTGCTCGGCAGTACCCTTACTAACAAAAAGCACGACTTCCAAGGAGAGCCTCAAAATGGATCTCACTTCTTTCTTCATCTCGAAAACCCCAACTTGTAACTGCAAACGCCAAGCCAGGAAGGTCAACATTAGTGTAGAGGAGATAGGCCTGCAGACAAATTGTCATGCACAAGACTTCAAAAGACGTCAGCTCCCATGTGAAGGCTTTCTCCAGGATTTCTCACAATTTACCAATTTCTTTCACGAATAGAGGAGGCCCTTGTTTACTCAGTCCCTACCCATGAGCGTTGGTACACAAAGTTGAAAGTTCCAGCGATTTGAACAACGAGAGAATTCTTTTCCTAGAGGTAATTTCTCCATTTTTAGAAAGCACGATAAATGCTTGGCCAAGCAATTAGGACGTCCAAAAGCTTTCTTCTGCAGTTTTCGAATAATCACGCCATTCTTCTATCCATATCGCTTAGGTGGAAAACAAGTTAACCCACAGTGCAGCAGACGTGTCTACCAACATTTAATAAATTCGACAGTGGGAGTTTGAGGTTTTGAAGTCCCTGCTTTGTAGGAAATTACCCTCTTGCTGCACTCTCGAAATGGCTTGCTTTCTTTATTTGCCACTAATACCTCTGATTGGGTGAGAGGAGGGATGGGGATGGGCGGGGGGCGTAGAGAGAGCATAAGATAGCCAAAAAAGATATGCTATCACCATTTTCACACGGATTCCTTATACCTTGATAGTAATCATATGAGCAAAGATCAGTGGTCTAAGATTATTACAGGACAATTTGGAATTAATACGTGTTCAGTAGCCAGCAAGAACCTTCTCTCGATGCACTGGCAATAATTGATGTACCCTAGAGAGCACCAAATTTTCGCATCCTGCGCGTCTTGCTCGCAAGAAAAGAAAGAGAAACGTCATCTGATTGACAATGTGAATCTGATCTGAATGACAAGATTGCCCTATCTACCCCTAGTCCACCTTTGGAATAGAGCAAGGTCAGGGGTAGATTAATCAAGCCAATGTGACAGCAGAGCTGCACTGTGACCGATTTCTTCTAAAGTTGTAATGTCTTCGAACAATAAGGGCCCAGGTTCTGTATTACAAAAAATGCACACGCGGACGTGGTTGTCACGCGCCTACTTTTGTTAAACATCACGCTGTCCTCAGTGAGCCCGTTACCTCCTTCTGCTTCGTACGCTCCACGCCTCCGCCCTCACTGACTTCAATTGTCCAAAGCGTATCACCGCCTTGGCCGCTTGGATGTGCAAAAGAGGAACAATAAAGGCGCATTTAAAGTATAATGGTATAATTATCTCAATATATGGCAGCACAATAGAATAAACTCAACACCGGTCTGAATCTAGGGTGTGATGGCTGTTGGGTTTCGAGTACTCGGGGAGGCCCGTCGCGCGGCAGGAAGGCAGAGTCGGCGGACGAGTTGCAGGGCGTGATGGGTGTAGGACGTACAATCGCACATTTCTACTTTTAACTTAGAGCGATCCAACCACGCTGGAAAGGCAACCCATTTCAAATTAACTTAGCGATGGTGAGTGGTACACTAAAGAGGGAAAACCATGAGAAACGGCCCAGAACCCGAGAAATGGGACCCCTTCCTTGCCCGTTGATTTGAGCATTGATGCGACTATCATCGCTGTGCCCTCTTCAACACTACGCTCTCTCACCTATCTAATCACTCGCCACGTATAGACCTGCGGCGAGTGATCAGATGATCGGTGGGCGTGCACTGGCCCACCGCGCCAAGATTGAGCCTTAAAGTATGATTGAAGAGTATGACTCTTCCTGGTGCAATGCGGCTAGTTCCTCACTCTCTTTAGGAGGTCCGCGGGTCCTCAAGTAGAAGAATTACTCCTTCTTCGACCTTCACTCTCAATCGTGAATTTGTCCTTTAACGTGAAATCACTACAATATGCGCTGACTTTGCCTAATTGACGCGCGACGTTCCTCCTGGTCTGTACCTGTGGGTTCCCTTCATTCTAGAAAAAAATTTGCGAGCTCTCTTCCGTCTTGAGGAGGCCCTGATACGACAAACCCCTTGTCACAGCTACAAATGAAGTGAGCACGGAATTCGCGTAGTTTCGGTGCTCCCTGTGTGACACAAGATCCCGGTTTTGTGTGAAAACACACTAATCTCTGCTGCACGATGAGGTAAAGAGTGCGGGGAGCGCTCTCATACGAAAAACTTCGACAGCTGCTGAATATTAAGGCTGAAATCTTTAATATTTCATCTATTGGGAGCCTCCGAGTTCAATTCAGAATTTGTGAGGTTTTTCCGTTATGAAATGGAAAATAGAAATCTCAGCCATCCGTGATGCCATCTATTGCGCAAATTTTTTCTTGTGAAGACCGTAACTTCTTTGAAAAGCGATTTTTGTTCAGCGCTCACAACATCAGGAAATAGTTCTGACCGTAATATTTCACCTTCTCGAGGGGTGTTCTGAATTGTCGAATAGTTTCCCTTGAAAGCGCTTCTTTTTATTTTTATTCAATTCTACTTAATTTTTCAAACTTCTAGTCGTTATCACCTTCTTCATGTGACTTCTTGTGACAAAAGCGTACTAATGGTACAGAAAAAAAAAGGCCCTCAAACTGTCCGAACGGCTTAATATAAACGTTCATTTCCGAAAAAATGCCCGCTTGCGGTTTCGCCAGTATTTCATTTGTGCGTAGCAAGTCTTTGAGCTCCGGTAATTCCCTTGAACAACTTACCTGCGAAAAAAGTTTGTATGTTGAGATGAAAAAATTTCGCGAGAACAAGGTATTTCTGTGCTTTCCCGGATCAGATGACTAGATGACTCGAACAGTAATCCTCCAAAGAAATCACTTTTGTGAAATACTTTCTTTTTGACTAAGAGTAAGTCCGGCTCTTCCCTGTCATTGCACATTCCCGTATTTAAGCGTGACCCGACTGCACAAAGATAAGTCTTCAAAAACTTGTCGTTCTTAATAAATCAAGCTTTGATGCAGCAAATCCGGCCATATGTAGTATGCGCCAAGCACGCGGCCTTATATATACCAGTTGGCGCCGCACGCATTGCGCGCGCAACACAGATCTGTGGCGAATTTTGATGGTGCGACGAAAAATTTCAAATTTGGCTTGATACAATACGAATATCTGAATTCTCCGCTAAATTCTATCCGCTCTTTCTTCGTCAACCATTATCCTCTTTTCTCGGTCTCCGGACTGCTTCCGGACACAAAATCTCGTGGCGAACTCCGTCTACTTCGGTGCGTGCCCTGCCCACCAATAGCATTTGGCCCCCTTCCTTTCGCCGACCTCTACCCCCTTTTTCACCGGTCTCTGGGACCTCTTGGAACCAAATTACGACACTTTTGGCAAACTCCGCCCACTTAGGTGCGTGCTCTACCCAGTAATAGCAGTTGAGCTCTTTTCCCTCACCAACCTCTAACCCCGTTTTCCCCTATCTCTAGGACCTCTTGCAACCGAATTGCGATACTTTTGGCAAACTCCGCCCACTTAGGGTGCGTGCTCTACCCACTAATAGCATTTGACCTCCTTTCCTTCGCCGACCTCTACTCCCTTTTTCCCAGCCTCCTGGACTTCTTGGAGCCGAGTTATGAATTTTCGTCGCAAACTCCGCCCACTTTGGTCATGTCCCTCCCACCATTGACAGCTGGCCTCCACTCCTCCACCACCTCCATCCACCTTTTCCGCGGCCTCAGGGACTTCTTGGAGCCAAGTTATGAATTTTCGTCGCAAACTCCGCCCACTTTGGCCAAGCCCCGCCTACCATTGGCCGTTGACCTCCACTTCCCCACCCAACTATATCTTCTTTTTTTCCCACTCTCCGGGACCTTCTGGAACCGAGTTATGAATTTTCGCCGCAAACTCCGCCCACTTTGGTCTTGCTCCGCCCATTGATGGCTGTTAGCCTCCACTCCTCCACCCAATTCTATCCACCTTTTTCCCAGTCTCCTGGACTTCCTGGAACCGAGTTATAAATTTCCGTCGCAAACTCCGCCCACTTTGGTCATGCCCCGCCCACCAATGGCCGTTGACCTCCACTCCCCCACCCAACTCTATCCACCTTTTTCCGGCTCACTAAGACGTCTCCGGCCCGAATTATGAGGACTCGTAGAAAATGCCGTTCACTTCATAGCGCGCTCCGCCCACTGTGGGCGGGCCTCCGGAACTTCTAGTCGCTGGCACACCTTAGTACCATTGCTCTTCCGTGGCCATCATTTTGTTTCTGCTCTTTGCCTAGTGTTTCCTTCCCAACCGAGACTTGTAGTTTTTTCACAAAGCACCGCTTTTTTGGAGAACGCTCCGCCCACTGGGGGTGGGTCTCCCTCATTTGATGTGACTTACCAATGTACACCTTCACCCACTTTTTGGCCCAGTTTCGAGGCTGTTTTCCCACTGAAACTGAAATCGTGGTCTTCGGTACAATTCATTTCGACGCACGCCACGCCCTCTGTGGGCGGGGCTCCGCTTAGCTGATGTGTGTTTTGTATTACGTGAGACCCTGCCCACCCATCCCACACTTGACCCGGTCCCTCCAGGTGGATCCCGAGGAGCTAGGGAATTTCGTGACAGACATACAGAACGACAGACAGAGAGACAGACAGAACGACAGACCCCCTTCCACCCCTTAAGCCGCTTATAATATCGTAGGAATACTTTAGAGCATTCCTGTTTTCTCTTCTATTCTGTGAACCCCACATTCTCATCCCGGCTGTTCTAATTGAAGCACAGAGAGTTTTATCAATAAAGACATGATAAGAGTCGAAAGTAATAATCAAAGTTTAATTACATTTTCTCTCTTGTTTCTCTTTTTTTCTCATGTTTTCTGACAGCGCCACACTCCATCGATCACTAAAGACAGTGCAGCGATTTCCGCCTTGGTTCCCTGGACGTACGATTCGTTATGAGCTGAGTATGAACCTCCTGGTGATTTTGCCGAGCCTTGCTTCCCACCTCAACCATTTCGTTTCCCAACTGCGGCGACCACCAGTATGTGAAATTTTCGAGGGCTGAATGGGCTCAGTGGGTATTCATACATCCACCAGTTGGAGTAACTTGGTCAACATTGACTTGGACTTCGGCCTCTCGCCTGCTCCGACGGGTTTCTGGCTTCGATGCACAATTCTGAGAAGCATACATATTATACAGGGGGGGGGGGCCAATAAAAAAAAAGACATTTTGTCTCCAGACTCAAATGGATTTAATCACACTTTGCTCAGCTCGAAGCGTGTGCTCCCAACTTAGAATTGAAGAGCGCATTTCATTTCATAAGAAAATCTTCATAGTGGCCATCTACGTGGACGGCATCAGGAAAAATGGTGCTCTGGTTCGAGCTCAGTGGGGTTCTCGACTGATCGTGTACCGTTACGACGGGTTCTTGAAGGGCAGGGTTCTGAGGGGGTTTGCATAGTTAGAGCTAATGTCCCTAGGAAACTATCCCACGTTGAGCTCGATCCAAGAAATCATGTAAGAGCTTCAGGATGAAGCAGTTACTGTAGGCCTCCCTGAGCTCGACGGACGGTGACAGATGACGTCATATTCTGAAGACGGTGAGGGGTAAGTGAAGGAGGGCCTGCGTGTACTTATAGAAGGGACATTTAGGAATATTTTGCTGAGGAACTTCCGTCAGCGACGCAATCTGTGCGAAGAAAAAAGGCCGAAGTGCGACCTGGGCAAAATGTTCTTTTTTTTTGCTTCCTCTCCCCCTGTAGATTCACATTGAGAGACGTATTCAACTTTATGGTTAGTACGCCAGCTGTGCTGCTCGGTAGAGCACTACCCTGGGACCACCGGGTTTACTGACGAGCCTTTGCTACGCTCAGTTTTTGCCCATAAGTCATTACACTTGTGTTCACTGTTTTTTTTTGTTGAGATTTTCTTTCAAACTACGTCGTGAGAGAAGTGCTTTGTGAGTCTTCAAGTCGGATTGAGTTGAATTTCAACCCTGGGAAAAAGCGAAGGCTCTATGGACTGGGCCAAAGCAACAAATCCTTTCAAGCAGCCTCTAACAGCGTCATGAAAAAGAGTTAACTTATAAAGCCGAAACTCAAGCAAACAATAGCATAAGTTAGCAGCTTTATCTTCATCTAATGATTAGTTTCTCTGAGAGAAACGAGAATCCCCGAAACCTTAAGAATTGATTTGAGTTGAAATAGCGGAGTTGACGAAAAATGGAAAGAGGTTCCGTGTCAGAGAATTCAAATATTCGGAAAACCATTGCCATAGCGAAATATGCCCGTTCATTTCTCAAACGACGTGGTTTGTCATGAGCCACGTCGCCTACGATACTATGTGGTCTAGAGAAGAACAAATACGAAAAGCCAGAAAGGAAGTCGCACATTACGAGAAATAGGGACATTTTTGCGGCGCCCATGCGCCTCATGCTCTGCACCTTATGAAGGCAGTATTTACTATCGAAAGGTAACCCATCAGAAATGAATGACATGATTAGTGGTGCCATAAAAATGAAAAAAAACCATGACAAACCGCCTAGAAACCCAAGGAAATGGGACTACTTCTGTGCCTGCTTGTTTTCTCCTATTGATATGCCGTCTCAGCGGTGCTGCCCTCCTCAACCTCTACGCACTCTCTGCTGAAGGGCGATAGGTTCGGACGTGAGCAAGGCAGCACGCCGCTCGTTAAAACTTAATTGGCCGCTGTGTCATACCTTCACCGTGGAAAGTCGCCCTCACCCCCAGCCTAAAGCCCTCGGGATAAGAAGTGGGGTTATTCAAAAGAGAGCGTATATGTGAGCCTGCGGAATGAACTGAAAGTGGATAGGAAGACTGGAGAAACCATCAGGAACGTTGAAAATCAAGACCTTAACCTGCAGTGGAGTCAGATAGTTCTAAATCTAGTAAGTCCTTCTGATTCATGCGCAAATCTACCGCTTAGAAACCCAATGAGTGAGAATCGTAGGCTGATGATGGGAGGGAAATCGTTTGCAGCCTATGGATTTAATCTCACTGTTGAGAAGTGGGGAACTTTCATGAGAAAAAAAAAATGAACCGCAATGAACCATTTTCCCGGCCTCAAACCATTAACATTTGCGAGCATCCACAGGCCCTTCCCACAGCACTGCGTGAGTTGGAGAGCACCATCACTCGCGCACAGAAAGCTTTGTAACGAGTGAGATCAACTGATTCAACGGTCCAATCCTAATAAGCGTAAATGACTCTGCAGTTTCGTTAAGCGAGCACAAAGTGCCTTTCACGTATGGGTCGAAAAGGCAAAGAATACTGGGTAGAAGTGAACATCGCGGAACAACCTGCATGAGGAGAGGTGCCTAGGGAGATACTGAATACAGAACCAGCGCTGAGGAACTTGAGGAAGACTACAATGGGATCTATAGTCCACATCCGAGAGTTGGGTTAGGCCTTTCATGCGAATGACTGCTGCTGCACTTGATAGAAGCTGACTGGATAAGCTGTTGCAGCGTGTTTGCTGATATTCAGCGATATATGATAGAAGCAGCTTCTATCCGCGCACATCTATCAAGTGCGGCTGCTGCGATGACACGCCTACCCAACTCTCAGACTGTACTTTATATTCACAAGGAAAGGAGAAATGAGGGATTAGTTGGCCAGCAGTAGGGCACACGCCGCTCCGATGGGTCACCAGTAAGAACCGGGTTGCGCTACTCTCCACCGAAGCTGTGACGACTTAGACAATGCGCAACGCGTAAGCTATCACAGTCGAATATGATGACGTTGAGAGCACATCATGCAGCGTAAGCATCCTGAGAATAAAATAATGATATTAAGAAAAATGAATATGAGGAGAAAGAAGCGGCGAAGACCGCTTTCTGCGCACGGAACACACCACAATAAACCCTTCAAGAGAAGCAAAAAGTTATGCAAATCATCAAATCCGAGACACCGCAGGCAAAAGTGCCATGGTCATCGAAGAAGCTATCCGATTAGAATATGATTCGTTAGGACCAACTACTACTTTCTACTAGATAAAGTGGGCCATGATGCCAAAAAAGAGATCATCACTAACAGCATATTCAGTCCATTTTAACGTTTTTTGTGCACGCCCGTTCACTGGTAACTTGACACCCTCCTTGCTATTCTGCTTTTAACATAATATTCACTACCACTTTTATTTCTCGAGTATACTAGCTTTTGAAAAGAACTCACTAAGCGGATTCACCCGATCCAGAACAATCTGGCCAACTTTCGTCTGACGGCCTTAAAAACTGCTTTTACCCAGATAACTAATCGAATCTTCTTCACATGCTGTGACTTCATAATACGGTTTGAAGCCCCCCACTGTTGTCGTCCGAGCCAATTTCAAGGGATCCTGTGATCTTTTTTTTTTGCTTTCTGCGCAAAACCTTTCCTATCGACATTGGCTTGTGACCCAGAAATAGAGAAAAGCAGACTGCCAACTTCAGTGCATCTCTCATTTTCGTTAAGCATTGCTCCTCAAACTAGCTTCTACAAGCTTTTATATAATGAACCATTTCCATTCGTCCGGATGTTCACTCGAATTCTGCATTCTGGTAATGCCGACATTGTCGACCAAGAAACGCAAAATTGTTTCTAGGGGGTTTTACACAACGATCTAAGAGGGTCAAACAAGGGTTACGACGTACGTCGTCCCAGAGTATTCTGGTGAGCCACACAAGGTTAACCCCTTTTATTATGACGTCAGTATTAGATACAGAATCTCTTTAGGATGTTTACTTAGCTACATTCTAAGGGATTACTGTAATAATGTTTTTGCCGGACATCGGAATGTTCCGCTGCTCTTACCACAGCTATTCTGCATTCGATTTATTTCGCTGTATCGGTACTCTACAGATTGGTTAGTGGTTAGTTCAATAAATACTGGGTGTATTCAAGTTAAGGCCGATGTCAGACTTTGCGAATTCGCTAGCGTCTGCGGTCGCGTCGCGGCCAGTGAATCACTCAATTGGCTGGTACCGCAACGCGGATTCGCAAAGTCTGACATCGGCCTAAAGGCGATTTTCAAGTGGTTAGAAAATCCGCGTGGCACTCATAGGTAGGGACAGCGAGCGTCAATCGCGTAAAATTCGCCTCGTTTATACGACGCTAGCTAATCTGCACAGAGCTTCCCAATCTCATTCGAGTTCTATGCGGGAAAACCGTTATTTTCAATCGATAACGATCAATACATGATGAACAAGATTTGCTTAGCGCATTGGCCTGCCTCGCTTACTGCCTGAACCTTCATTTGCCCACAGTGGTATCCTTACATTTCAAATGGAATTTTGGCAGTTTAGCAGAGATTTTGGCTTGAGCACCGCCCATGCGGCCGCTCTCCCACTGATGACCACTGGCCAAAACCTCCCTAATGCTGTGCATGCCCCAAACGGAAACGTCCCTTTGTATCCAAAAAAGAGGCTTCGGCCCCTTAGTAGACCTGATGGGCACCAGTCCAGTCCATCCCGTTGGGACCCGCCCACTACCGTACTGGCTTACGGTCAAGCTCTGCTCACCGCCATATTAGCACTAAGAGCGAACCGGAACCATGCGCCAACTATATTTTCTTGGGTCTACGAAGCTAAAAAATTCGAAACAAACACCGGATAAACAGGCAAACAAGTCAAACTATACTGCTTTATATACAGAGGGGCAAAAAAGTGTCACTTCGCCCATGGCGCACATCATCAAATTTTTCGTCGCACAGGATGCCGTTGTTGATGAATGTTTTACGGCAGAATATTCCTTAGGTGTCCCCCATAAGCAGAAGCAGGCCCTCCTTCACTGCCCTCACGGTCTTCAGAATATGACGTCATCTGCCGTCGCCGTCGAAGCTCAACGAGGCTTACCGTAATCGCTCCGGCCTGAAGCTGCAACATGGTTTCTTCATCTGTTTAACTGATGTGATGGTTTTGCTGTAGCCTGACCACGATTTCAGCATGGTTTTATTAGGCTTACGTTTTGGCCTCTTCGCCTTCGTCAGAGCCTAGATCTTTGTCTCTTTTGGAAAATCTTCTGATGTAGTAGGTGTAAAAGGCTGTTATGTAGCTTTTGATTGGATTGGAGCGTGCTCTTTAAAATTCAGTCAGGGTCATCTGAACAAGTTTTCCTAACACATAATTAATTGCGTTTTCGAATGTGGAGGGAGGTGAGTCTTTTCTGTCCCCCTCCCCTCTCCCCTGTATAGGGGATAGTGGTTGGAAAAGAAACAGAACAAAGTTGTAGACACCTGTTTATGTCCTACGATGAATGCCCCTCCGAGCAGCTGTATCTCTTGTGCCAAACTGGTGGAGATAGGTTCCAACGCAAGCACTGGATAGTGATCTTCATTGAACAGTAAGCTGTTATTCGAGACAAGACTCGTACTCATAATTTACTCTCCAGATTTGAGCTTTTATTGAGTTCCACTATACTGCGCTCACCCTACCTTCGGAGCCAACAGTACGTTCGATGGCCCTCACAAAACAGAAATCAGGTGCGAAAGGAGTGTCGCCCAGGATCATAGAAGAGGTGATAAAATGACTATTTAGTTCATTTATTCGTTTCACCCCATCAACTATTCCATCGAATCACATGATTTATTCTGCCTTCAAAAAGAACGAGGCGAAAATAATGAATCATGAATATTCATGACCTCCCTCAAGTGTCTTCCACACTATGAAGAGTGATCCCTACCTTGCATAGATAACAAAGTTATTCAACTGTAAGTTGTTCGCGAGAGTTTTTCGCGCTTGTAGCACAACGAGAAGTCTATCTATTTTTGGTTCATAATGAATTTTTCCGCAAATCTGTACTTTGCCGTCATTGTGAGTTTACGCGAAACTAGAGGACCTCGTACTGAATGATTCACGACTGCACTTTCCTTGTCTTGGGTACTGCAGAAGGTCCTCTTATGGAAAAACAAAGTGATCTTGTGTTGTCGCGGGATGCAAGCCACACAATCACTTATGGGCTGAGGCGATCTGGGAGAGTATAACGATGATGATTCTCACGCGACTGGGTTCAATGCATGCCCCAGGATCAAGTTGGTGTGGCTCTTGCACACGAATGCGAATGTATTGGTGCGAAATGGGCCGGCAGTAAAGAAAAAAGGAAAAGAATCCGTCGAAAACGCTTAGGTTAAGGGCTCACTCACCTTCCTAATCGGCTGTGCTAAGGGAATGAGAGACTAAGCGAGGAGAGTATGAGGCGAGAGAGCGCTACAGATGAGAGAGCGCCAGACAGCCTGATAAGAGAAAAAAATCTGCAGCTTCAGCAGCTTACTTTGCAAGGCCCAAGCGCTCTTGTCGGTTGGTTTCCGTGCACGGGAACGCCACATTTGTGATTGTCCTCTAGGGGTCTATACTACAGACCGAAGGGAAGCGTTCACACGACCTCTGCTTGGGTTGTACCTTCAGAGGAGTTCTCCACGGAAAAATCATGATCCTATTTCCTCATGAATCACTTCCTTGAAATCCATCATTCACGAGAAGAACGAAAAGGACATAAAATTGTGATTGTTTTGGTAAATAATCCGAAAAACCGAAGCACTGTTGCCCGTTGAGAATTTCCACCGTACACCTCTCACAATAATGGCGACGGGAAAGCTTCCGCTTGGTTATCGAAGCGCCTTTACTACGGACTCTTTTTAGACTTTTTGATCTATGGCAATTATACACATTTCCCTTTTCTACTGCATCCTATTCTATCGATCGTTTTGTCTCTATTCTCCAAAATTGAACGCTTTATTAGATTCTTTCATTGCGTCGCCTGATACGTGGCCGCCCAAGGCGCACTTCTTTCCATGCGTTCCCTTGGCCGCCCATCCTACCCTCGACCGTCCATGGAGTGTGGTTTTCGTGAATTTGTTTCTCTTCAGAAACTGAATCTTTTGCGTGAAACTTGTACATAAATTGTCTCTAGTGATCACAACTGACATATTCATGTTGGGGAAGGATGCAAAGGTTTTCCGTTAACAGCTATACCCGGTTATCCCCGTTTGTTGAAGACTAGATACCCTGTTATACATTCCTCCAGATTGATGGCTTCAGCTATGAGTGTGCTGTGCGTGTGTGTGAAACTGTGGGGTGTCGCCTGCCCCGGCACAAGTTATTATGACCCAGGGGAGTGGTATGGAGTGTTTCAGATATCTGATTGACTCATGTGAGTCTTAAGGCTGGGCGTGAATAGAGTAGGGAGGAAGGGGAAAAAGGGGTGGGCGCGAGTGTTCAATTCACGCGATGGACAAAGATTCCATTCGAGTGCAATGATCCTGTTTGCAAAATTCTACGCGCAGCTGTAATGGGTGTATTAGCAGAAGAGCCATCATTAACCTTATATGGGTAGAATTCTACGGAAACTGAAATCAAAAAGTGCAATGCTTGGGTATATTCAACCCCTTGTTGGCATTCAGAGTCAGTTAAAATGAACCGTTGTTCAGTCTTCTATGCATGTGCAGCCTATGAAAGGACGATAATTTACACGGATGAAAAGCAACCATTCAAAATAAACTCAGCGATGGTGAAGTGGTACACGAAAGAAGAAAGATAGAACCATGAGAAAGGCCCAGAACCCGAGAAATGGTAGACCCCTTCCTTGCCGTTGATTTGAGCATTGATGCGACTCTCATCGCTGTGCCCTCTTCAACACTACGCTCTCTCAGCTATCTAATCACTCGCCACGTATTGAACTACGGCGAGTGATCAGATGATCGGTGGGCGGAGATCGCCGGACCCGCCAGCTTTGAGGCATGATAGGTCGCCGAGGTCAAATTTTCCTATGCGAATTGCGCGTCAGTTCGCACCCTCAGGAGGTCCGTAGGTTCCCTCAACTAGGCCAGTTTCCCTTTCTTCGACCTTCATTCTAATTCGGGAGTTACCGGCCTTTAAACGACAAGCCCCTTCGAAAAGCTAGGCACGAAAGAAACCGCCCTCCCTGATAAGAAGACAAGAAGCAGCTCTGACGGTTAGCAGCCTGACCTTCGGCCGAATTTGGACCAGACAACCCACGACAACGAATAAAACCTGACCGTAACGACTCGGCCATCAGGTTGGCATTCCGACATTGAAAGCAATATTTCATCAGTCATAAGTTAACGAATACAAAAATGTATTGTTCTTCGCGCATTTTGTAACTTTTAAACAATATAGCCATTCGTTATCATTCAAAAGAATAACAATGCTTACGTTTCACGACCAATTTTTTTTCACGCATGAAGGGATCGGCATCCAACCCAGAGCGTTCCCCGCCCCAGAACCGGTGTTACCGTAATCCACACAATGTTGCACCACGATGTCCTCTCCCTGGCGTAGGGCCCTTTCCCCACTTTTAGTCCCTAAATTAACGGTCTTTCAATGTGGCGATCTTATCTGGGACGGTAGTAAAGTCCCCTAAATAGCCAGTCTATAGCTGGCCAATAGGTCACGTTGATCTCGCCTTCGTCGGCACTCAAAAAGCATGGGGAAAGGGCGGAAATTCACGCTGACCTCCCGCAGAGGGCGAGGTCTATACCACATGTTAAGTGGCGAACGTATTAGGTGGCACCTAGCCTAGGCGGCGAACCCGGCAGAGAAAGGGGAAAGTGCGTGGAGATTGCAGAGACGCAGAGGGTCATGTAGAGGGCGACTAAAATGTACCCCTGAGTACATTTTAGTCGCCGCCTATCTGCGTCTCTTCAATCCCCATGCACTTCCCCTTTCTCTGCACGTCATGCATTGGTCGCATTGAGCGTCTCTCCGTCCCTGCCATGCGCAGAGCGCAGGGAAGAAAGGGGTACGTGGAAGGTGTTGAGTGGAGGCAGCAAGAAAGCCACTGGAGCTATCGATAATATTGATAACTTTCTGCCAATAAGGTGATCAGCTGTCCCCCGCAGTGTTCCACTTATTGATCGTGTTATAGCTCCTTCCTTGGTCCCGGGAGCATTTCACTACTGTACAATCATCTAGGCCATGATCCTAGGTTACAAACACGTCGATTGGGCGCAGTGGGTTCGTTCCTTGTTGACATTGGATCGCTCGCGGGATCAGTTCTCCATGATACTGGATGTTTTGCAACCCTCATAGGATCCTACCTTGCTTTCTACAATTCTTTCGAAGTAACACAGCAATGCTTTGTGGTGCAGTGGCAAACGTCGCGCTCATGGGCGCTGCACTACATGGTTCAAGTCCATGGCGACGCGACTTTTGCTAGGAATGTAGTGAAGCTCGCCATTCAGAGCGGGGTCATCTGGCTGTCTCGCCTTTCATTACTCACCGCTTACGGCCGTAGTTGACCACTTTCAACTCCCAGTCTATGGCACTTTACTACCGTCCCTGAGAATTCAAGGTTACACTACACACGGCGACAAAACTCCACAGTATTTCTCAAGAGCTAACGAGATCCTAGGATGTTTCCAAGTAATTGTGAGCATAATGCTTGAGGTCTTTGCGAACTGAGTTCTACCCGTGCCATATAATTTGGGGAAGGGAACCAGATTTATTTCTTGCGGATGCCGTTCACTTCAACTCCTCTACACCTTTTTTCCAAGGACAAGAACATTCTAAGGCACCGCGCCTTAGCATACAATTCCTCCTCAATATTTAGGCTTCCGAAACAGCATGATCAGCAAGATTTCTTCAAGAGGATGCTGGATGCAGGCCTCTTTTTCGGTTGCTTGTAGCCGTGTTCACAGGACGGGATACACCAAGACGCCAAGGCGTTTCAGCACAGAACGGTAGCCCATGCCTGCCTGTCGAATCGCCAGATAGCGGTACACAGCCACATAGAAAAGTAGAACTACAAATAGTCTGTATGAACTGCAGATTTCTTCCCTGGTCTTACTCTCTCTAGAAAGCTGCCTGTTAATCTCCCAGTGACATTACCCAGTTGTTTCAGATTAACCAACAGCGATTCCCCCAAGCTCGTCAGCGATGGTGAACCGTTTCATGTTTTCAGAAGTGGAGCCCCACTTATCCCGCCTAATTGTGAAACAAAGAGCGTTGCTGATGTTCGTTATAAACAAAAGGACTCTTGTTTGATCCTCTTTGCTTGTTGTGCAAAACCGCCTAGACAGAACTTTGTGTTTCTTGGTCGACAATGTCGGCAGAATGCAGAATTTAAGTAAACATCAGGACTAATGGAAATGGTTCATTAAGTAGAAATTTGTAGAAGCTAGTTTGAGGAGCAACGCTTACTGTAAACGAGACATGCACTGAAGTAGGCAGCCTGCTTTTCTCTATTTCACACTACTCGTTAAGTATCTCTCAAATTTTTGCAAAAAGTCGAATAAGACCACCTTCTCCTAAAATCACGACCTCTTCAGTTTTCACAAATACAAACGTTCCCATTCAAAGTTTTCAGAGAGATTGTTCCTATTGGCCGACTCCAAATACGAGCCCTTCCCTCTCAAAATCGCGAGTGAAGTCCCATTTGAAAATGTTCGGAAGAACGGTTGACCGTGACCCCAGACAGGGAAAACAGTTTGTGGGTGAAGAGCGAGTCTGCGGAATAGGGTGACCTTTTCGCTGAACAGTAGCCTTCAGAATAGGTAGTGCTCGTTACAAAAACCATTAGTAATTTCTGAAACAACCTCGAAACCAAAATAAAATGTTGTAAAAGAGAGATGAACAATGTCTAAGGGATGTAACACATGTCAGAAATTAGCGAATGCTTGCTCCCAGCGAGTGCGTCCTCAAGCAGGTGATGGAATGAACAATTCATAACAATTCTAAAGCAGCCGAGGGCGGAGTCAAACCAAAAAAAACGTTACAAGGTTTCGCGAAACCTCAGAAGCCAGGAACAAGTAAGTAAAGTCAAGTGAAGAGGTAGAGGTCAAATGAACCTGGTAGGTGGTGCAGCAGCGAGGCATATGTACAATGCCGAAATAGAGAATTTTGGTTGCTTTGTTCAGCATTGCTAAGTTTGGTATATTGCACATACAAAAGGAGTGGAACTGGTCTTATAATAGAAGCTCTAATGAGCTCCACCCGAAGAAAATCTGGAAGAGGTGTTGACGAATAGGGCAGGCACAAATAAGCCACTGTGTCAAGTAGAATCTGTTTCTAACCTTTTCTAAAGTCGTACTGGCCTTTTCTGGAGTCGCACTGGCGGGATTATTCTCACTTAATGGTGACGGTCACCGGAACCTGCCACTGTGCGGGGCAAAAGCTAGGGAGCCGACGAAGAAGAGGAGGGTGGCAAAAACTTTTTTCGTTGCCACAGCATGCGATGATTACGACTACGGCTCTCTTCGCGGGGGGAGGGGGAGCTTACAAGGGAGATCTTTCAGGACATGGAGCGCTTTTTCGAAATGGCTTTCTGCATGTTGGCGGTAGAGGCATGCGAGAAACACAGAACCATGATCCATTTTTCTTGAACGCCTCCAGGAATGTCAAACAGAAGTGAAAAACGGTCCAGAGTTCGATGTCGGGTGATGATAGATTTTTGCATTATAGTTGGGCGCTCCAGAATGCCGCCAGCGCGAATCGTTGATAATGACATTCACTGCCGTGTTTGCGGCGATTGTGGAGGCACCAACATGAGTTTGCAAAGTTTTTCTCACGGTCGGGATCAACCTTTGGACCAATTTTCCCCTGTGTTTGACATTCCTAGGCGTCAGGAGGAAATGATCACGGTTCTGGTTCCTGGCATTGGCCTACACATGCAGAAACGAATTCGAAAAGTCTTTCATGTCCTGCAAGACCCCCCTTCTGAGCGTACACAAGGAGCAATTTACCATTCGTTCGACGTACATGCAGTAACGTACGGCCAAAAAACTTCTCAAGTAAATTCGATTGTATAATGAAATCAGTAGCTTGCAGCATGATCAGAAAAAAGCGTCAACGGCATGAGACACCCTTCGCCTACCTTACAGTGAGTAGAAATGTCAGGAAAACTCTGAACGAAGTTCCGCGATCGGTCTCCTCAATACATTGCACACAGAGCTGTTTTAGAAACTTCGTGTATCAACGGGCGGTTCGACTGCAAGTTTTAGCTTAAGTGCAATGGGTCGTATTCATCTTTGATCATTGAATGAGGTGCGAGCCAAAGAAAGCAGACTTATGCATGCACATGAGTTCCCGTTCAGTGAATCTTGGCATTGTGTAGCAGTATTTTCTATTTTGTAGCGCATCTAAGATGGTACAAAACCTAATTCGACTCAGGTTTCAGCTTAGCCGCGTTCGTCAGAACCCAGAACGCACGGTAGGACTTTGCAGACCACCGCTGAACTCACAAAGTTCTTGTGTCATCTTGGTTTTCTGGATCCGAAAGCAAACCTGAAAGAATAATACTTCTAAATGCTTCACCGAGTTTGCAGGTCTTACCTTTCTCATAGCGAGCGCCTGTGAAGCGCTTTCGCTGACCGAATTTGGGGGTGGAAAGAGGTCAGCCTACAGGTGCAGATGATTTTAGCCAATAAAACTCTGACACGAATATGGAAAAGTGAAGTCATATGAGTGAACGGTGCCACAAGTCGAATGCGCGGCTCATACTGAGGAATCCGTCATCGCCAATTTAGATTCACTTTTTACCGATCTTCTCACTGTCTTTTCTTTTCGATAACTTATGTCTCTAGTACTCAAGAATCTGGAAGAAATAGGCATCTAAATTTCGTGCAAACTGGTTGAGTGAACAAACAATGCTTGAATGGTCGTTCGAGCGCATATTCCAAACGGCTACCATACATGGCGATGCAGAGGGTTTCGATCTCTTGGCAAACGTATTACAATGAGCAGGAGTGCCCGGCTCATATATGGGAAGCGTTGGAAGAAATCATTGCAATATTTTTGCTTAGGGAGATGAGATGAGTTAATGTGGTCAAAAAACGAAAATGCTGGATGCCTACGAAAAGATCTATGGAGACGAGCTCCGGAAATATCACCCGATTTGGGAACTAAGCTAATTCACGCGCACTTATTCGGACGCAATGAGCCAATGATCCATCTCCTTTCCCTGCGATCGCTTGAATGCTTCATGATATAATAAAGTAGATCCTCGCTTATCCGCTCATTCAATTTGGGTCGGCCGGAGCTTTTCAATCATCTTGGATGGTCCCGTGGATCTATGACGAAAAAGAGTGGGGTAGCTCCTAATTGCGAAAAAAAACTTGGTCAGTCAGGTGATTCGCGAGTCTGAAGGACAAACGCGGAAGAAGAAGAAGATTGCTGACCCTACTGGTTTACCCAGCCCAAGGTCCCATGGTAAGCTGGAAGCCAACCCTAGCCGGGCTAAATGTATGCATGTAACTTGGTGAACATTCTTTTGGTCAATCGTGAATCACAGTCATGTTACAGGGCTTACTGGAAAGTGAAGCTCTAGGCCTGCGTACTTGGCGCTAACGCCCCTGCTGGCAAAAGCAGCAAGAAGGGGTCTACTCATGTATCGGGAGGGAGACCAAAAAGTAACTTTCTTCCTTCACCTTCAA